>JAKCPI010028619.1:0-22173 GCA_023213315.1 Euborellia annulipes | reverse complement strand
CAAATAAAAGTAAAAATAAGTGACGTAAGGGTGATATCCGGGGAAGGGTGAACAAGTTCCAAAAAAATCTAAGAAAATTTCTACTCTTAAAATAAGTAAAATAAAATAGAGTCACCCTCAATTAAATGAACATTTCTTATTATTATTTGAGATTGCAGTGGGAGTTTTTTAGATTGAAAATTAAACACTTACAAAGTCGAACGTTTTCAGAAAAAGATGTCTAAGTTGAGATATTCTTATTTTATCGGCCTGTTTCTTTTGACAATCAACTCCATATGATTCTTCCAGCAAATAATCAATCTTCTAATTAATCATCGGGGGATTTTCACTCCTCGTCTTCATTACTAGCAGTTGAGTTGTCCCTTTTTAGTCTGAAAAAATATAAAAAAAGAATATATTTAAAAATGCAGTTTTGTAGTTAGTATTGATTAAAACGAAATAATTAAAAGGCATCCTAACATAAGAATTCGCAACTAAATAAGTTATTTTCCGAGTTTTTTCCTTAAAAAAAATTATTTGCAAACTCTAATGATAGTACTTCAAAAATATCTAATTATAATTAATTATTTATATTTGTTTTAATAGTAATGAGAAAAAGTTTTATTTTTTAAGATATTATTTAAGTTCCCTGGGACTCAAGTCAAAGACGTCAAGAAATTCTATTATGTTTGGATTAAAGTGAAAATTAAAAACGTTGATTTACCTCTTTTATGTAGCTGCATTTCCGTATCATTTATCCATCCCTCGTGATGCCGAATTCCTTATCAGGAGATCCTGGAACAAAGATTTTGATTATTTGTTATTTCTATTAAAATATTAAATATATTGGCTCTATCATTTCTTATCTTTTTTCTTGATTTAAACTACTGTATATATATCTAATTTTGATATTAAATAAGTCATATTTTTTTAAATGAATTTTTATTTATCCTAATATCCTTGTATCTCCTTATTTATTTGCTACTGTATATATATTTTTCTCAGACGAGTTAATCCATGCTGCTAGTGATTGGCAGCGGTCAGAGAACTATTCCAGCCCGCCTAGGCTTTAAAAGTTTTAGATAAGAATAATTCATCGCTTGGTTTTGCTTGATTAAAAAAATTAAATATTTATTAAAATAAAAACATTGAAATTAGAATAAACTGCCATCAGAACCAGACGCCGTAGTCACCGTTCTCAGGAAGTAAAATTGATTTGAAAATTAAAGAATGATTCTGATAACATTTTTTAATTTTTTACCAAAGGGACATTTCCTTAGCTAATTTAAATTATATTATTATTAATCCTCCTCCCAACTATTCTGACTTTCCACGATGTTGCCATCATCCCCTACATCGAGCATTCAATTTATAAACACAAACCCCGGCCAAATTCCCTAATATATTTAATTTAAAAAAGATAATGTTGAATTTGAGAATTCAAAAATTTTCTAGTTTTTCAAATCACGAATTGATTTTAATAAAAGAAAAAAAAAAGAAAATTTCATTATTAGAGTCCTAGGCTGAATATATAAAATACTAAAATATATAAAAGTAGTTTTATACCGTTCAACGAAATTTTGCTTCGATCTTAAAAAATTATTAATTAAAACGAAAGAAGATCATAAGACAATCGTCATAAAGTTATATAATATATATGAAAGTAAGTGTAAAGGAAGGCCGAATTATAATCACATGATAAAAAAAATTATAGGCTTATGACGTTCCGGGATTATTTTATTTTCACCTTGTCAGCTGGAACTAAACGTTATTCATCTTCAAGACAAGGTTTGTTAAAATTTTCACTGCCTGCTTCAGTTGTTAAGGTGAGTAGAATATTAGCAGAGCCTATCCTTTTGCTGAGCATCCCATCAGAGTAAAATATATATATATATATAATTGATGGAAGATGTAATATCATTCAAAGCTTGAAGAAAAGTATCAAACGATAAGTTCTTTGGTCCAAATCACACCTAAAATTAAAAATAAAAACAACATTTAATAAAGATTTTTATTTGAAAAAATGTAAAATGCTTTAAAATAATGAGTGATTAAAATTTTTCATTCCTCCCTTTAACTCTTGGACTATCTTGCTATTTATTTAAGACAAATAGTAGATATTATAGGAAAAATAACATGATAAAAATAATAAACTCACCAAATGGCAATGAGACCTGTCAAGGAGATTATCTGGAATAATTAATAGATGTATCTTGACGAAATTCTGAAAAATAAAAAAAATACATGTGAAAATATATTTAAAATTAGTAAAACATAAATTTCAATTTATTAACGCTTACCTTAAATAATGAATTAATTTCTTTGAAAGCTTAAGTCTCTTCTATCATTTTTTTTTTTGAAAAACGAATATAATTTCATTTCTATTTCGTTTCATAAGTCAGACGTGAGAAGAATAAAAAGAATGGAATGAAATGGAAATTATATATATAATTGATGGATCAAAGCTCGAAGCAAAGAAGCTGACAACAAGTTATTTAGTGTAAATCACACCTAAAATTAAAAATAAAATGAGCATTTAATAACGATTTGCATTTGAAAAAATATAAAATGGGTTAAAATAATGAGTGATTAAAATGCATTTGATAATAGACAAGGTAACTAAAGATCCAATAAATCTGACATATTCAGATAGAATGACACTTTAATTATTTCATAAATTATTTATAAAAATGGAGAATAATGGATCGAAAAATAAAGAAATGTGATTAAATCATTTGTTTCTCTGGTTAATGAAAAAAATTTAAATGTCAAATATAAAGCGAAGAGTCAATGATTTAATAAAATAAATACCGGTAATCTATTTAATTTATATAATTCACATATCAACATTTCTTTCCTCCCTTTACTCTTTGACTATCTTGCTATTTATTTAAGACAAATAGTAGATATTATAGGAAAAATAACATGATAAAAATAATAAACTCACCCAAATGGCAATGCGAGATGTCAAGGAGATTATCTGGAATAATTAATAGACCTTTTGCAATCAGCCCGCGGCCCACGGGTTGGGAACCTGTGGCTTAAAAGAATTGTAATTCTGATCTTGCCGGTTCATTTTAGGTTCAATCTTTTTTTTGCCGGCCTCTCCCTCTTAATTGTAAAGGAAATCGATGGAGTAGATGCTCTCAAGTAATGAATATTTCAGTCATAATTTATAATTAGTTTATTCTAATGATGGCTTGTTTTCATTGTCGTCTGTCAGGAATATTAACTTTATTGTTTATATTATATGTGTATGTTATAAGAGTTTCAATATATTATAATTTAATATTACAAGAAAAGATAAGTCTAAAAAATATAAGAAAAAAAAAACACAAATGATGGTTCTTCGGACACTGAAAAGAAGAAAAAATCTGATAAAATTACTCATGATGATCATTGTCTTCATGGTCAGCATTCATTTTATTATCGTTATCCATATTTTTCCTCACTTTTTTCTTCTTCTTCTTGAGTAATTTTATCAAATTTTTTCTTCTTTTCAGTGTCACAAGAATCATCATTTGTTTTTTTTTTCTTATATTTTTTAGACTTATCTTTTTCTTGTAATATTAAATTATAATATATTGAAACTCTTATTATTTGAATATGTTTATTTATATATTCTAACGAATAACATACACATATAATATAAACAATAATATTAATATTCCTGACACGTCCACCTCTACTCTCTTAGAGGTTTACAGCGGAGACGCTCTCTTGTCAGTGATTAACGCTATGCCAAACCTACTCTTGATCGATGGAGATGTGATCAAGTCGGGTGACACCTGGGCATCCGCATATCCATCTCATGTAGTGCCTCTTCGTGGAGGCCAAAGTCTCGGGTGAATACAGAGTAATCGGCCTCAAAATTCGGTAGATTGCCGATTTGAAATAAATTGGCATCCGTCGGTCACACAGAATTCCCTAGCATTCTCACCATTTAAGCCAACTTAATACGTAGTCGAGGCGATTCTTTCAGATGCCTATGGAAATTTCCAGTTTGTCGCAAGTTTCTTCACACAGCAACATATAATCTGCTTAAGAGACCACGGATGGGGTCTTTGAAAATACCGAATGATGACATTCATAAAGAACAGCGGGGAGAGCGCTATCCTGGTGAGTACCAACGGTTAGGAGACTCCTGCCTGAGGCCTGACTCTTTGATCTTCCCTCTTACAAGCTCTGAGTTCAGCGGACAGTTTCCTCAGAGAAATTGCAGGACTTGATGAGCTCAAGGGGTGTCCTATTGAAAGCTTTTTCAACGTCGAGGAATGCGGCGTGCAGCCTTTTCTGCCCAGTTCGTGTTTTTCCATTAGTTGACGTAGTGCAAAAGGAATTCTGAAAATAAAAAAAAATCTGGTGTGACTGGTCGAAAACATTTAAAAGATAGTAAAAGATATTTTCATTAAAGCTTACCTTATTTAATGGAATTTAATCGCTCTGCCTTTTCTTTGAAAGTATGGATCTCTTCTGTCTTTTTTTCCTTTTGTAAATGAGTATAATTCCATTCCTATTTCGTTTTATAAGTCAAACGTTATAAAGTTATATAATATATGAAAGTAAGTGTAAAGGAAGGCCGAATTATAATCACATGTTAAAAAAAAAATTATAGGCTAATGACGTTCCCGGATTATTTTATTTTCACCTTGTCAGCTGGAACTAAACGTCATCCATCTTCAAGACAAGGTTTGTTAAAATTTTCACTGCCTGCTTCAGTTGTTAAGATGTGTAGAATATTAGCAGAGCCTATCCTTTTGCTGAGCTCCCATCAGAGTAAAATATATATATATATAATTGATGGAAGATGTAATATCATTCAAAGCTCGAAGAAAAGTAGCAAACGACAAGTTCTTTGGTCCAAATCACACCTAAAATTAAAAATAAAACAACATTTAATAAAGATTTTTATTTGAAAAAATATGAAATGCCTTAAAATAATGAGTGATTAAATTTTTTTCATTCCTCCCTTTACTCTTGGACTATCTTGCTCTTTATTTATGACAAATAGTAGATATTATAGGAAAAATAACATGATAAAAAATAATAAACTCACCAAATGGCAATGCGAGATGACAAGGAGATTATCTGGAATAATTAATAGATGTAACTTGGGCGAAATTCTGAAAAATAAAAAAAATATATACATGTGAATATATATTTAAAATTAGTAAAACATAAATTTCAATTTATTAACGCTTACCTTAAATAATGATATTTAATTTCTTTGAAAGCTTAAGTCCTTTCTATCATCTATTTTTTTGAAAACGAATATAATTCCATTTCTATTTCGTTTCATAAGTCAGACGTGAGAAGAATTAATGGAATGTAATGAAATGGAAATTATATATATAATTGATGGATCAAAGCTCGAAGCAAAGCAGCTGACGACAAGTTATTTAGTGTAAATTACACCTAAAATTAAAAATAAAATGAGCATTTAATAACGATTTGCATTTGAAAAAATATAGAATGCCTTAAAATAATGAGTGATTAAAATGCATTTGAAAATAGACAAGGTAACTAAAGATCCAATGAATCTGACATATTCAGATTGAAAGACACTTTAATTATTTCATAAATTATTTATAAAATGGATAATAATGGATCGAAAAATAAAGAAATGTGATTAAATCATTTGTTTCTCTGGTTAATGAAAAATAAATATTAGCGGAGGAGTCAATGATTTAATATAATAAATACCGTAATCTATTATTTATATAATTTACATATCAACATTTCTTTCCTCCCTTTACTCTTGGACTATCTTGCTATTTATTTAAGACAAATAGTAGATATTATTATAGGAAAAATAACATGATAAAAAATAATAAACTCACCAAATGGCAATGCGAGATGTCAAGGAGATTATCTGAAAGCACCTGGTCATCTTGGCGTGGATTAATACGCAGTCGAGGCGATTCTTTCAGATGCCTATGGAATTTTCCAGTTTGTCGCAAGTTTCTTCACACAGCAACATATAATCTGCTTAAGAGACCACGGGTGGGGTCTTTGAAAATACCGAATGATGACATTCATAAAGAACAGCGGGGAGAGAGCGCTATCCTGGTGAGTACCAACGGTTAGGAGACTCCTGCCTGAGGCCTGACTCTTTGATCTTCCCTCTTACAAGCTCTGAGTTCAGCGGACAGTTTCCTCGGAGAAATTGCAGGGTGCACTTGATAAGCTCAAGGGGTATCCTATTGAACGCTTTTTCAACGTCGAGGAATGCGGCGTGCAGCCTTTTCTGTCCAGTTCGTGTTTTTCCATGAGTTGACGTAGTGCAAAAGGAATTCTGAAAATAAAAAAAATCTGGTGTGACTGGTCGAAAACATTTAAAAGATAGTAAAAGATATTTTCATTAAAGCTTACCTTATTTAATGGAATTTAATTGCTCTGCCTTTTCTTTGAAAGTATGGATCTCTTCTGTCTTTTTTTCTTTTTGTAAATGAGTATAATTCCATTTCTATTTCGTTTTAAGTCAAACGTCATAAAGTTATAGGCTCATGAAGTTCCCGGATTATTTTATTTTCATCTTGTCAGCTGGAACTAAACGTCAACCATCTTCAAGACAAGGTTTGTTAAAATTTTCACTGCCTGCTTCAGTTGTTAAGGTGGGTAGAATATTAGCAGAGCATTTCCTTTTGCTGAGCACCCATCAGAGTAATATATATATATATAATTGATTGAAGATGTAATATCATTTAAAGCTTGAAGGAAAGTAGCAAACGACAAGTTCTTTGGTCCAAATCACACCTAAAATTAAAAATAAAAACAACATTTAATAATGATTTTTATTTGGAAAAATAAAAATAAAATCCCTTAAAATAATGAGTGATTAAATTTTTTCATTCCTCCCTTTACTCTTGGACTATCTTGCTATTTATTTATGACAAATAGTAGATATTATAAGAAAAATAACATGATAAAAATAATAAACTCACCAAATGGCAATGCGAGATGTCAAGGAGATTATCTGGAATAATAAATAGATGTAACTTAGACGAAATTCTGAAAATAAAAAAAATATATATACAGGTGAATATATATTTAAAATTAGTAAAACATAAATTTCAATTTATTAACGCTTACCTTATTTAATGATATTTAATTTCTTTGAAAGCTTAAGTCCCTTCTATCATCTTTTTTTTGAAAATGAATATAATTCCATTTCTATTTCGTTTCATAAGTCAGACGTGAGAAGAATAAATGGAATGGAATGAAATGGAAATTATATATATAATTGATGGATCAAAGCTCAAAGCAAAGTAGCTGACAAAAAGTTATTTAGTGTAAATTACATCTGAAATTAAAAATAAAATGAGACTTTAATTAAGATTTGCATTTGAAAAAATATAGAATGCCTTAAAATAATGAGTGATTAAAATGCATTTGAAAATAGACAAGGTAACTAAAGATCCAATGAATCTGACATATTCAGATTGAAAGACACTTTAATTAATTCATAAATTATTTATAAAAATGGATAATAATGGATCGAAAAATAAAGAAATGTGATTAAATCATTTGTTTCTCTGGTTAATGAAAAAATTTAAATGTCAAATTTAAAGCGAAGTCAATGGTTTAATAAAATAAATACAGGTAATCTATTTAATTTATATAATTTACATATCAAAATTAAATTGAAAATGAATATTAAATGAATAAAAGAGAGGAAATATTAAAAAAATGAGAATAAAATTTGACAGACAGACAAAGGTTATCCTGTTGAATCATGAGTTTATAATATTTGACATGTTTCATTTAATGATTTAATCGAAAATAATAATCTTGAACCAATTAAATAAATATTTAAATGCATTACTGACCTTAAATAATGAAAATAGTTGAGAATAAATATAATAAATAAGCCGATGTGATGAGCGAGAAAATTCTAGCCAGCCAAAGTCATGGATGAGATAAAGAGACGAGGCATTCGCTTCCGTTTTCAATGGCGTCAAAGAGTATATATATTCGGGCCACTACATTTTGTAGTAGACTTTTTTTAAATTTATTATTTAATAAATATTAAAATAAATGAAAGTGAAAATTTTTTAAAACTCAACATTCAATTAAAATTTCTTAAACTGGTACGGTATTATTTCTAAAAAAAAAAGTGGTGTGGAAATTTTTGTTGAGTCATTTTAGGCGCAGGGGGAGGAGGTAGTGAAACAATATTTTATTTTTTAAAAATCACTTAATTTTTTTTATGGCAAAAATTTGATAAAAAAAAATTTGTTTTTACTCAATTTTTTCTTTAAGAACCAAAAATATCTAGTTTAAGTTAAGTGCGTCTGGCTAGGGGGGATGGGAGGGTGGCTAAAGCTCTCATAGCCCCCTCCAACGCAATGTTTCCTCTTACATTTTTTTATGAGAAAAATCGTAACTTTAACAATTCAAAAAGTCATAGGAATTTCGGGATGAAAATTTTTTTTTTAACACTCACCCTCACACACACATGCATACAGTTTTTTCGGTGATTACCTGAAATTAAATGAAAGCATTTCAGCAATATTTTATTAAATGGAAATATCACCTTATATTTAATAAAAAAAAGTAAAGCGTTTTCTTTCTCAAATTAGCATTTATAATTATTACCATTAAATTTATTTAATTTTTACTTTCTCTTACCTATATACATCAGGGGCGTATATAGAAATTTTTTCAGAGGGGGATTGAACTCAAAAATTTTTCTGCAGAAAATTTTTTTTTAAACTACATTTTTCCGCCCTCCGGAACCATTTTTGGAAAATCGTAAAAAATCATTTTACCAATTTTTTTTTAAGAGACACGAAATTTTTACCGAACCCGCGACCCCTGTCACAGTTAGTCACATACAAACAAACCCCCCTACAAATATTATGTCGCAACATAGAACTACCCCTTCGCCGAATAAAATTCCCTATACAAAATTCATATCAATGCATATTTGCCGAAAATAAATAATCGATTATTTTCCCAAAAAGTGAATCCATGAGGGACCTATTATTGAATCTCTACATATGACAGTAAATAATAAATAAAAAAATATGGTTTTCATGACTCGACCGGGCTGATTAGTCATCTTTTAATATTTCAATAAATACTTTTTTCTAGAGAATACATTCTTCGGTAATATATTATTAATTAATAATAATAATATTATTTGGACTAGACTAGTCAATATTATTTTATTGCAAAAACAAAAAAATGATACAAACACAACAAGAAATATTAATTAATCTTAAAGCTCTTTTGATATAATAAATAAAATAGGCGTTTTTTTTTTTTTGTTAAATTTTTCTCAATAAATAGCTTTGTTTTTTTTTTCTCTAATTCTATAAAAACATGAGTTTTTTTTCAAAATAAAATAATTTACTAGATTTATATAATAACTATAGCTATATCATTGTTTGGAAGTCCATTTTTTTCAATCAAATATAAATTTTTATATTTTCTAAATTATTTTTTTTTTTTTTTGGTATGGATTGTTAAGTGAAGGCACTAGTAATTTAAGTCTTAATATCATAAAAAACATTTTTGCACTAGTCAGATGTATTTTTTTAAATATGTATATACATGCAAAAAAAAAATTAGAATTATGTCAGTCTACCAAATGATTATTTCCACTCCAGAACATTGGTTACGTCTTCTGATATTCATAAACTGACAATGGTATAATCAATATCTATTTAATTTTTTTTTTTTTTGTTTTAAATGCCGTCAATTTTTCAGAAGTTTTTTATGATTCAACTTTGGACTCTGACTAGAAGATATTTTATATATATTTATATAATATATTCATTAATTTCAAAAAGTTTTTTTTTTTTTGTAACATAAAAATTTACATATTTACATTGAACATTTTTGTTTTTTTTTTGATGTGTGAAATAATTTTAAATTCTCTTAAAAAAATACTGGAAAACTAATAATATTTATCCAGTGACGAAGCTGAAAGGATATATTTTCAAAAAATATTTATCTTTGAAATTTGTAAACTTTGCATATTTTTTTTTTTTTTTTTTTTCAAGATATTATAAAAATTTGTAGACTCAAAAGGGAGGCTGTGCATCAATAATTTATAATAGTTGCTAACTACAGGTCTGCGCAAGATCGCATGCGCAGTAACGAAAAGTAGTCTTTTTTTAATACGCATGCGCCAAACATCCTCGGACGCCTAACCTTAAATTTCAAAATTGGTTAATTGTTGTTTCAAAGTAGTTTCTCAATAAGTTTTGAGTTTCTATTTAAAAGAACCGTTTTTTACTTTTTAATAATATAGACGAGGAATAATTATAAAAGAAAAGTATCAAAAATTCAAGATATTATTCCAATAATAACCTAATTTAATTTAGCTTCGCCATTGGATTTATTTATTAGATATATTAATAAATAATATGAATGATTATTTAAGATTTTAAGAATATAAAAAGTTGTAATAAACATTTTATAAAATAACAAAATAAAATTATTTATATTGTGCGTTTTTTTTTCTTTCTATATATATTAATATATAAATTTCTGATAAAATAAATAAAATAATTAATAATGAATAATAAAAGAGCAACAATCAAGTAAAGATTTTTGAAAAAGTTTTAACAATAAATAATAAATATTTTTTTTACTTAATTTGCTCTTTTCTTTTGTTAAAAAAAAATTGAGAATAAGTTTATTATTGTATTAATTACGGTTTGTATATATATAAAGGAGAATCTTCTTCACACGATTGATTATTTATTTGGAAGCCCAATTGCACGAGAGAGAGTTCAGAGTCGTTCGACATAATTTCCCGGGAAGGTACCAAAAAATCCGGTACGTTCGCTTGAGCCCACATACCAACCATCGTCGCATTTTTCCATAACGAATACTCTATCTCCCTCTTGAAGCTCTAATTCGTCGTCATTTTGAGGGCGATAATTGTATAACGCTCGATAACTAAAAAAATAAATAAACAAAATTTATCAAGATGAATGGCTTATTCTACCTGTAAAAAGGAAAAATACTAAGTCTGAAAATTGTTTTTGAGAAATCAAAAGAGAAAAAATCATTGTGTGGTTTTAAGAAACCACGATGCAAGTGAAACTTTTTTCGGATCGTAGGCGTTTAACTGAAAATTTTCAGAAAATTATTCGATTAAGGGTATTAAAATCGCGTTTTTAATCTTAACTTAATTATTCGGAAAATGGGAAATCAATAGACTCATGCTAAAAACTGAGAACAATATTTATTTAGCAATTGAAGATTTGAATCATTTTAAATTATTTAAAAAATTCTATTTTATCAATTTAAAAATTGAATAATTAAATCTCACAATTATTTTTTTATATTTCGTCATATATATTAACTTTCCTATTTTTGTCGTCACGACTTGTGACGTCATGGCTTGTACCCTTTGACTTGTAATGCGACATGCTGATAGAAGAGCGAAAAAATTAGAGAGGATCAAATAAAAGTTTCACTTTAAAGGTTAAAATTTACTAATTTTCGTAAATAATAATATTTAACAAGAGCGTGTTTTATTGGCGAGGCCAAACATCCCATGGCCTCTGGGAATCGAACCCAGGATCTCCAGCCTTTTAGGGGCATTGGCGTGCTGTCCATTGCAGCAGGCCACCGGACCTTCGACCTACACCAGTTTAAAGAAAAATTTTCCACTTGTGTCCGCTTGTTAAACCAGTAGAGGGACAGACATCTACTTTATGTTTAGATAATACTAATATTAAAAATTGAAATTTTACTCACGGTATGGGTTCTGAATGAGTATCAACATGAAGAATTTGACTAACTGGAGCTAATTGTGGTTTTTGAATCTGACGAGGCTAAAAAAAAAATTAAACAAGGTCTCAGTCATCAGATATTCTGAATAATAAAAGGTGGAAAATTCAGGCTTCATTTTTTTAGCTGATCTAAAAAATAGTGAAGCCTGAATGTTAACTTCCACCTAAATAAAAAAAATATATTTTTTTAAACTTACTAGAGTGGCATAACTAGTTGATGCTGATGATGTAGGATAACTTTGTTTGCTTTGGGTATAAAAATTAGTAGGAGTGCGACTTGGCTGATAATGATGCTGTGGTCCAGCCACCTGTCTGCCATTAACGAGAAGAGAATGGGAAGCGGGGACCGCAATTGGTTTAGCAAGACCTTGTCCTGGCTCTGTTAGAACTTCTACATATGAAACAGGGAAGATGCCTTTGCGATTGCCGATTCTACCTTCGAACCAATTTTCGTCTACTCGTCGAGTCAAGACGACCAATTCACCTGGAACAAATAAAAAAATGTTAAAAAAAAATTTTTTTCACTGTATAAAACCTAAGCACAAAAAGGTTATAGATCTAGGAGAGTAAGATAATCACGCATTTGTAGAGTATACGAGAAATAATTCGTGAATTTTTTTTTAAAATAAATCATATTCATTAGAAATCTTCTTAGGGCCGGTTGCTTCAGTTCTAGTCAACTAGCAAATTTATCTGAACGATAGTAAATAGTAAACAAGAACACGCTTAATTTTCGAGTTTCAAAAAAATGAGTTTTTCAGATATAATTAGCTATCTGATGTAGCCAGCGGCGTAACTAGCCTTTGATGACGGGGGGGGGGGGGGCGAAGCTTAACTGGGGCGTCTTTTTTCGATCGAGCTTTTTTTTTAGTAGGTATACGAATCATATTTTTTTTTAGTATTCAAATCTCTTTCGAGTTTTTTTTTTGTAATTTTTCTCTGAATTTGTGATATAAAAAGAATCAATTAAGAAATTTAAAAAAAAATGTTGCTCGGAGATTTTAGAAAAAAGCTGAAAATTCCGGAAAAATAAAGCCGGAGTTTTAGGTAAAAAACCGGATGAGCTAGGGCGCTTATGTCGGAATCGAGGGGCGCCAAAAGCTTGATGCGCCTGGGGCGGGGGGGGGGGGGGCGAGCGCCCCCCTTCAGCCCCACCTGGATACGCTACTGGATGTAGCTCATAAGGAAAGTTTTATTTTTGGAAAAACTCATTTAGAACCCGGTTACTTCAGTTCTAGTCAACTTATTCGACTTTTCCGACAGATAGCAAATCATCGATTTAGTAAACAAGAACACGCTTAACCTTAGAATTAAAAAAAAAAATGAGTTGTTTCACATGTAATTAGCTATCTGAGTTATAAGGAAAGTTTTGTGAAGTTAGCAACTTAATAGAGGCATATTTCTTTAAAATTATTAAAAATAAATGAATATTTTTTTTTAAGGTCTTTTTCGGCATCTAAGGCCATTTAGACCCCATCCCTATTTATTTCATTCATATTTTTATAAATAAATTTTTTTTAGTGTCATGAATAATTTTATTGTTTTCGATTTTCCAAAGGTATTCTCCAATATAAGTTTAGCTGCCACTTTCCTAAACTAAATTTATTTAGGGTTCCAGATAGAGCCCTGCACGGGCCAATTTTTTTAGCCCGGACCGGTCCGTGTCCGTATTTTTTTTTGACTTCCCGCCCGTACCCGGCCCGTAATTTTTTACCATTCTTCAGGCCCGCCCGGAATTTTTTCAAACCCGCCCATACCCTGGTAGGAATACACAATTGGGCCAAGCCTCGGACCAGGCTTGGACCAATTGTGCCGAGCATTGGGCGAGGCTTGGGGCAAGCCTTGTCTAACCATTGGGCGAGGCTTGGTCCAAGCCTTGGAATGATAACAATGTACCCAGCCTTGGGAATCAAAAAAACCAAGGTTGGCCCAAGCCTCGAGAATCAAAAAAACCAAGGTTGGCCCAAGCCTTGGAAAACAAAAAAATGGATGGTCGATCCAAGCCTCGAGGAAAAAAAGTTGTTTCTCGAGAGATTTGAACTCGAGCTTCTTGGTTTTGTTCTTCATTTGTCAATGCCTTTACGCTCTCCTACACAGTTGTTATATTGATATGACTCTTTTTTTAAGCTATTTGATTTGCCTTTTATTTTAGCTAAATAAACTTTATCAAACAATCACCAGATTTAAAATATATATTACTGTTTTTTTCAATTAATAGTACTTGATTTAATTTAATTTTTTTTTTTTTAATTACATGATGGGTCAATTAAGCATTGGGCCAAGCCTCGGACCAGGCTTGGTCCAATCGTCTTCCCAAGGCTCGGTTTAATAATATAATACTATTGGGCCAAGCCTTGGATCAAGCCTCGGACCAGGCTTGGCCCAATAGTATTAAACCGAGCCTTGGGGAGACGAATGGACCAAGCCTCGGACCAGGCTTGGCCCAATGGTCACTACTCAAGGCTCGGCAAATGACAACTGGCCCAAGGTTCGGCCAATTGTCAGCATTGGCAATTCCTACCAGGGTACCCGCCCGAGATTTAGTGAATGAATGAACGAATGTCTAGTAATTTTTAAATAAAATTTCATTTGCATGCCCGTCCGCCCGAACCCGTTTATTTAGACTTGCTATCCTCCCGTATCCGCCCGTAATTTTTTCATGGCCTCCAAAGCCCGCGGGGCGGGGCGGGTAACGGGCCTACGGGCCAACCCGTATCCGTGCAGGGCTCTAGTTCCAGAATTACCCCTCCAAAAAGTATTTTAAAATCAAGGAAAAATTTGTTTGTAATTGGTATTTTCAATGTATTTGAAATACGTAAATGATATCTTGTATCTCGTTACACAAACCCGTGAATAATTGGTATCTTGTATTTCGTTCCCAAAATCTGAAGTAATTGGTATTTTGTATCTCGTTACTCAAAATCGAGTAACTTGCCCATCCCTGATAATAATAATATAAATAAATTTTCATAATTTTTTAATAAGTCATTAAAAAAATATCTCTGTCCCAATAATCCCTTATGAATTTAATTCATTAAAAAAAACGTATTGAAAAATTCCTTATAATAGTCTAGTTTTTTTAAAAGTACGTTTAGACGGCCACTCCTACACTCCCACCCCCTTAAGGAACAATAATTTTTTTTAAACAAATAAAATACTTACGCTTCAAACAAATCAGCTAATTCAATAGACTCTGAAAATCTTTTCTTTTTATTTTCTTTTAAAAAATTCAATAAAAATTTCTCTGAATTCATTTTGATTTCTTTATTTTTTGGCCTTAAATGTAGAAACTTTTGAAGTAAAATGTGTAGCGGAGTTTCATCCGACGCTCTTTGTTTCCAATCAGGTACGGCTTCATCTAAAATACATTCGATCATCCAATCAGACCAAACACCTTTTCCCTTTCGACGCCGTTGATACGCTTCTTTAAGCAGCCAGGACGACGAGTTCGTTGATGATTTCAATTCAATGCGTTCTTGATTAAAATGTTTCTTTAATCCTTTATAAGGCGATGTCGGTGTTTGTTGATAATTCCAAAAGGAATATTCAATTCTACAAATTTTTTTATCGTCTCATCCCGCCATAATTCATCAACAGTCAAATCCTGAGAATGGATTCCAATTGTTCCAAGTAAATGATGATTTTTTTTATAGCTATAAGGCACTTCTTTATCTAACACTCCTTTTAATTCGATATTTTTTTTTGTTGATATGCAATTATCAATTTCAACCTGAACGAATGCATTTTTCTTTTTTACTGTACAATCAATGGATTCATTTACTAAATTATTAGAGATATTTTTTGGACTCGTTTGATAAATTTTCTTTTTCTTTTCTTTTTCTTTAAGAAAAGATTTCTTTGTTGAATATTTTTTAGAACTTTTTCTAGTTGATTTTTCTAAAAAAAAGAAACAAAAAAATAAAATTATTTTTGGATGGTGTTATTTTAAAAAGTAATTAATTACACTGGGTGGTTGATTAGTAAAAAGACTAGAAAAAATGCCTCGATGCAGTCAGATTGAAATAACCGAATTATTTTTCTTTTCTCGTCATTATTTTCAATCCGACTGCCATCAATCCAAAGCAATTACACCCGTTCGGCTCCTTATTCATTACCAAATCCGAACTAATACCTCGCTTAACGAGCATATTTCGTTCCAGAAACAAACTCGTAAAGCGAAACACTCGTTATGCTAAACAATTTTTCTCATATAAATTAATTTAAAATACGATAATGCGTTCCATGTCGAAAAAAATACTCACAAAATGTTATTTAGTAACATTTCAAAAGTTATTTGGTCTTTTTTAAAATAATAATAATTATTACCTAACACGTAATCGGAATCATCTATAGAATTGTTTAATTTATGATCTTTTTGTTGAGTTTCATTGTCATCAGCAAGAGGTAGATTCGATCCCCTTTCTTCTTTTTCTTCTTCATCATTCCAGTCAAGTTCAATTTCTCTTTGAGAAGGAGGTAATATAATAAGAATTCCATTATCATGATCACCAATTTCAACCCTAAAAAAAAAAAAAAAATATTAATTAAATTCGATCAAAAATTAATTAAAAATTTTATTTGATATTTACGGTGAGGTTGGTTTTTGGATTGAATAATAATAATTGGATCTTTGAGATTTTCTTGAAGATCTTGCACTCCTGTAAAAAAAATTTAGAGAATTAAATTAAATAAAAAAATAAAAAATCTGATGTGACTGACGAACAGCACACAACACTTAACCTTAGGTAAGAGAAAGTTGTGCTAGGTCACAGCAGATTTTTTGTGTCGAAATATATTTAGTTTCCCATAGCACCTTAGTTTCAAACTTGACCACGCAATTCATAGATGGCGCCGAATGCTAAGTAAAGTGTACTTGAAACAATTTTCACGAAAAATTTCACTGATATACTTTTTAAAGAGCATCAAAAAAATAATTAATTTTTGAATTTTAAACAAAATCGTTGGATAATGAAAATCAATTTTTCCTAGAAACCTGGGATTAACCGGCCAAACGATTATCTGGCAAGGGTCTCGGTCCCGACCAGGCCGGTTAAGAGGGGTTGTACTGTAATTTATTATGGATAAGTAGTTTATTATCTATTTTACCTTATTTTTTGTTCTGTCATTTGGGTTAACTTTGAAATTTTTTTATCGGCCTCGAAGGCCATTTAAATCCCGTCCTTATTAATACAAATTAATTGGTAGCCAATTCAATTGAAATAAATTTTTATCACATGGGGCGGGATATGAATCCCTGACCTCTAGCACAAGAAGCTAGAACTCTATCACTGTGCTACAGCACAGCAGTGCAATTTTGATGGACTATGAAAAAAATCCATTTTTATCCAAAACCTCTTCTCAAATTTTTTAGAAGTTAACATATATACTGGTATCTCGCTGTACCCCTTGTAATAAATTAAAATTAAAAAAAAAAAAAAAAACACTTGCATTTGATCTTCTTGAATTGAAGTTCCTTGATTTTTTGATGAACACTTGACATTCAGTCTGGGAATCTCTTCTTGAATTTCTATTTCATTTGTATT
This sequence comes from Euborellia annulipes, assembly GCA_023213315.1. NCBI lineage: Eukaryota > Metazoa > Arthropoda > Insecta > Dermaptera > Anisolabididae > Euborellia > Euborellia annulipes. Next base: position 4,895 of record JAKCPI010028619.1, on the reverse strand, counting down.
AGAATTCTTTGAAGTCTGTGAAAATTAAGTAAAAAATATTCAATGAGTTATATTCTCGCAGAAGAGAAGGAATTTGAATTTGTAGATTTTAATAAGCTAAATAACCACAGCTGGCGATAGAAAGGTCAAAATAGAAGTTTACCCGGTACCGCGATTCTACAATGAATAAACCGTGAAAAATAGAAAACATACAAAAATTTTAATGAAATTTTCTATTTTTGAGAGGAGCTTTTGAATAATATATATATATATAATGTTATATATATTCTAACCAAATATCTTTGCTATTAAATTATTTTTTTTATATATATAAATTTTATTCACATAATATGGAATATAATTTTACAAACAATACCTTTATTTTATTAAAATTTATTTCTTATAAAAAATAAATTCATTGAATCTGTACACATTCGATCATGGATATATTGTGCTCTTTGGCTGTTTAAAAAAAGGATTTAACCAAAAATTTCTTATCCAGGGCTTATCTGCAGTGGCCAAAACACATTTAGCATAATTCCGTATATTCAAGGGTCATTTAAATGGATACCACAGCCACTGAGGCCTCTAAACAGGACTCATTCAAGATTATGTTGCTCGCCAGCTAAATTTGAGTAGGTCTGCTGTGTCAAAACTGTACAGAAGGTATCGAAAACAGAATATGAATGGCAACGCTCTTCCTCAGAGAGGTATGGCAGATTAATTGTGTCCATTTCTCTCAAGAATCGCCATTTGACTTAAGCAGACGTCCAACATTAGCTGAGAAAAGTTTGAATTTAGTGAAGGGACATTTAGAAGAAGACGAAAGTTAAACTCTAACCTGCGCTCACTCTAGTCATGAAACCCATTCAATATTTGAGTCGTCCATTTCCAAAAGTGCCTAATTGACAAAATTTGAAAAATTGAGATTTTAATTGCATGTTGTTCGTACAAATGAAATATACATTTGAAAATAGTTTTCCAGTGAAAAAAAATTGATAAATCCTATTTAAAACAAATACTCAAAATCGAGTACAAATTCAAACCGGGCCTAGTTGCATTTCATTCCATTTCCAAAGCTGTCTTGTTGCAAACAAACAAATAATCTTTCAAAACTACTTGCTTGCTAACATAAAGATGACGACTTTCATGAAGTCATTTCTAAAACTTGCTAATAACAATGAATCCACAAAATTGTATATTCTGGTAAACTGGGGGACCTTTTTATAGTGCAGACCTATATTTCTACACATTTTAATAATGATTATTGTTGGCTATGGAATTTTCTTTTTGTTCTGCTATGTTGATTGATACTGACCATTTTCATTTACAGTGCCAAAATTCACTAATTGCAAAAGGTCCAATTCCAAAACTTGCCAAATACAAAAAACTTTTCCAAAAGTGCCTAGTTGAATATTAAAATAGTTTATTACTGTTATATAGAAAATAATATCGACCTAAGAGCTTGTAAATTGTCTTCCTAATTGATTTACAGATTTTATAAACATAACAGTCATAAATTAACTTTTGAGTTTAATAAAATACAGGTTTTTCTGGTTTCCTGAAAATTTGTTCCCGATGCAACTAGATACTTTTGGAAATGGACGACTCAATTGTAGAACAAGCTTAAACAAAGGATTCGAGCCAGGAATTTAGTACTTTTCAGTGTTAAGGAACCCAAAGCGGTGCTATTTGAGGAATGGGAGACGATTCCTCAAGATCAGGTCAAAGAAGTGATTAAGTCAATGAGGAATCGCTTACAATTCATCATCAATGCTTGGGGAGATAATATCAATTATTAAATAAATTAAAGTTATGAAAAATTTTATGAATTTTTGTTTTACTTTGAAAAGTCACCTTCAGATACTACAGATCATTAATTTTCATAATAATTTGTATTATTGAAATTACTTAACCAATTTTAATAAAAAAGCTACTATTTGAAAGATTTAAAAGACCCATACTTTGTAAATAAAATTTATTAAAATCAAATAATAGTTAATAGCAAAGATATTTGATCAGAAAACTCGCCAAGGTTGAGTCGATTTTTTTGCTCGCAAGTGTATATATATATATTTGTTCAAAGTGGTGAGGATATTGTAATAAATCCCAGCCCTGGGGCATTTCCTCTATGTTCAAAAATAACTCTTAGGCAGAACGCACACCAATTGAGTGAGCAAGAGCAAAACGTTTAGCTCAATGCCAACGCACACCAATTGAGCAAAACGCTCAATTGCAAAACATTTTGTTCAAGGCACGATTAGTCAAAAACGTTTTGTTCGAAAACGTTTTTGCTCTATTGGTGTGCGTTCGGTCTTACTAACTTGCAATCTGAAATCTTCAAATATGAGTTTGCCCTTCCGGAAAAAAAAACATGCACAACATTAATAAGTAAAAGAAAATTTCATTTACTTTTGTAAATGGTTTTCCCAAAGTGGCAGCAGCTAACGTTTGAATTCTTCTCTTAAGACATGGATTCATTTTCGTTTGTTCTTTTCTTTTATCTTCCTCTTTATTTGTTTGAAATTTAATCAATTTCTCTTCCCATTTCGTATTTCTATTTGAATCTGATTTTTTCGTATTAGGCCTATTATTTATAGAAATTGATTCGGCAGATATGAAAAATTTATTATTTAATGTAAATATTATTTGCGAAATGATTTTATTCAGACTCTGTAAAATAAGATATGGTTTATTAATAAAGCTAAATTTAAAATAATAACAAAAACTTACATATGACATTTCGCTGTCTTCTATATCACATTGTTTGTTGATCCAAATTTCGAAATTTATAAGTTCCTGCACTAAGCAAATGATTTTCTCCACAATAATTGGTTTTGATTCAATTAGAGATTTTTTTAGATGTTTCGAATATAACTGAAAGAGAAAAAAAAACAATTAGACTTAATCACATAGATAATTTTAAAAATCCTCAGGAATATTATTCTTTAAGAAGACAGTTAAAGCTTTCATAGTTGTTATTAATAAATAAAATTATAGGTAAAGAGTGGTTTATTTGTATAAAATACAACAATCACATGGAGTCTTATATCTGGACCGTTTATTTTGAAAGTGGTGTAAGTCCATTTTCTATTGTTTCATGAAAATTAAAGCTTAGTATATCTGTTAATTAAAAAATTTAGACAAATTATATGAAGTCGTCAATGTTTCTACTGATTTATCAATATCTAGTTTGGTTATATAAATTTGTTTTAAACTAATGTATACTTATGAACTGCAAACGGACTTACAGCACTTTCAAAATTAAACATTTGTAAAAATATTTTAATTTCAATTTTGAAAAATCAAATATCACTTTAAATATTCTTTCAAATTAATCCAATTTTGTTTACAAATAATGAAACGATATAAAATAGAAGTAGTATTTTTTAAGGTAATAACTGCATGGTAGAGGCCGGGGGCCTGACAACGGAGAAGAGCATCAGACAACATAATCGTGGTTACATTGATCAGGTAAAAGCTCGGATTGGTGACCCCGAGCAATCAGCGTGTGGAATTCCCTCGGTAGCCATCGATACATTGTATTCACAAATATTATATAAATAAAATGAATGAATGAATAAAATGAACGCCTAAATGGCCACAGTAGCCAAAAAGGGTTAAAAAAAAAAAAAAACTTGATATCTTTATATTAACAAGTAATTTAACCTAGTAAGTAACTCTTGACACGTAATATAAGCAAATGCAAAATAACAGGCTACTGACAGGGAACCATCTGCTAAGCCACCCTCCTGGACTTACACCAGTTTCATAATCAATGATTACCCAATTTCTTTTACCGACCAATTTTAAATTGTACAAAACATGGGAATTTTTAAATAAATTTACCACTAACTAGATATTCATAAAAAATTGACATTAAATTAAGCATAAATTATGTGATATCTCATTTAAAAAAAAAAAAAAAATGGACCTAACCCCACTTTCAAAATAAACGGTCCATCCAAGGGCGGCTTTTGTGTAGGCAGGGTAGGCAACTGCCTACCCATTAATAATGTCGGTTTTTGGCATAAGCTACAACAGAGTTCAATTTTAATAGTTAATTAATTTATATCCAGTGTTGTAGTTAAAAAATATCCTCTTTCTGCGTAAGTAAACGCAAAACTTTTGAGAAACAAACAATAATTATAGCAAATATGATTCATTGCCTATCCAATATATTCATCCTAGAGCCGCCCCCTGGGTCCATCTATGAATCTACAATTTTGGTTGTATCTTAGAAGACTATAGAATGAATGGCCTAAACATTCCAAGTTATATAATATATATATTATACAAATAAACAGAGTTAAACTGAAAACATGTATTTTTATTAAATTCCTTAAAAAGTTTAATAATGAGATTGAAAAAAAATTTTATTTTTAAAATTCCAACTAGGTTAAACTCACGATCCGAAGATATCAACTGTTCTACGAGACAATTTTTTGTGTTTCCCTAAGTTCCATAAATTTTGCATTTTAATGGAGAAGCCAAATCATTTGTCCTCGACACTTTCCTCACAAAAAAGAATTTGATTAAATTTCGAGGAGGCTTCATTCATCATAAAAAGAAAATTACATTCCCTGATTCTGGACCACCTAAGATTTTTCACTCTTAGCCCAATAATTTTCTCATGTTTCTTTTTAATTGCTCTTATAACTATATCAAAGACTTTCACAAAGTCAAAAAAAGAATAGAAAAAAAAATTAATCAACTCTAAATACAAGACAGGTCCCAAAATTTAATACTAACCAAGTACAATTATTCATGAGTTTTCTCATGTGATTATTTCATTGTTTTTATAAAAGACGTCTAATGGAACGGCAGATTGTTATCGTCCTCAAAATTGCTTCATATGTATATGAATGGACCACTACTTTGGAAATCGATACGAATATTCAACCTCATATGCATAT
>JAKCPI010028618.1:0-12128 GCA_023213315.1 Euborellia annulipes | reverse complement strand
CTAAATGGGATGTCAATTTGTGCAGGAAGAAAAACGCAAATAGAATATTTAATAAAATTTTGAAAATTGTACTATTATTTTGATACTATAAATTTTTGGAATTTTTTATTTCAAAGATGCTAAGGGTTGATAAATCCATCTCCAATAATTTGCGGAATTATTATGTTTATAATTTTAGAGATCCAGGGGTTGTTTATTTTCAGGTCTCGTAATAGCCCATGTGGCTGTATAAAAAGACTTTTGCTTCCTCTCTCTCTCTCTCTCTCTCTCTCTCGTGTCAATTTTAATTTTCTATATAAAAAAACGTTTTTAATTACAATGACATTTTGACGTTCTTTAATGAAATTTCCAAAAAAAAAAAAAAGTTCAATTTAATTGTAAAGAGAGTCTCTCTAAAATATGATATTTAAATTTTGAAATCCTTTTTAATGATCATCAAGGAAGATCTTCAAAGCTCTAAGAATGAAAGGTCATCCATTGTGAATAATTCAATCATTTTACGTTTCTGAGCTTGTAAAAGAAAGAACACCCAGGCTACTTACTTTATTTGGTTAAACATTTGCTTAGTGGAATATTAATTGGAAAAAATTAATCTGTTCAAAAGTCAATGTCCAATAATGTCAAAAAAATGCTCTAACTCAAATGCCAAATGACTATATCATACCCCTCGGGCTTGGCGTAGTTGGAGCGCGCCTCCTGTAAACCAAAGGTCGAGGGTTCGGACCCGGGCAATCCGATGATTTTATTTAAGCCATTTGGATACCAAATAAGAGTGCCTGGACCCCAATATAGCTGCATTTTCAAAGTAGCCGAAAAAGACATGTGTGTGTGATTGGGGAGAAAAAAGTGTTAGTGTTAAAAAAAGTCTGTATTTAATAAAAATTACTAATACCAAGAATAAAATTATCATTTTGAATAAAATGACAATTTATTTTTATTTTTTATTTAAATTTTTATTTTATTTAAAAAAAAAGCTTGTGAATATGAAAAAAATGATTTTCTCATGGGAGTTTTCGGTTTTATTTTTATTTTTTAGTTCCTATCTTTTTACCCAATCTCCTCTTCTCTGTGCAAATCATCGATGCATAAATTTTTAACAGTTCATCCTCATCCTCCTCCCTTTTGGTATTTATTTGCGTGACCCTCTCATTTTCTCTCTGTTTACACCGACACCTACACAATCTCAAGATTCTATCATAAAATTTGTATTCATTTTAAGGGGGAAAAAAATATTCAGTAAATGAATTAGAGAACTCTAACCCTCTCCCCTGGACTCCGTCGTTATTTCACATAAATAGCTATAATACTTTGTCACCTTTTTTCAATTTACTCATAGTTCACTCTAACAATTTTGATTATTTATAAATTATTTTTAATAAAAGTGTAAAATGGCTTTTATTTATTAATCTTAAGGAAGTGGACTTGCAGCCAGGAGAAAAAATAACGCACAGAGAGCTCTTATCTTACACAAAACGATGCCTTGGTCAATATTGTTCAAATATTTTATACATGCCACAACAAAATCCACGTGTTATTTTTATCAATCTTTGGTCCCGAAGAAGGACACGATTGGCGTCCGAAACGTCGACCGAAAGAAAATAAAATAGTTTTTTATCTCCTGGCTGCAAATCCACTTCCTTAAGATAAATTATTTTTTTAGTTGCTCTTTAAAATGTATATTCTCATTTTTCTCTCAAAATTGTTTGAAGCACACTTTACTCTTGTACTTCACAGGAGAGACAGGAGAAATGGTTGCCATCGTAACAAAATATAAATATTCCCCCATTTTTATAAATTTTATATCTTGAATTCTACGGAAACTAAACATATATTGACACAAAATATCTGGTGTGATAAGCACAGAACACAACTTTCGATTACCAAAGGTAAGAGAAATTTGTGTGCTGTGCGACCAGTCACAACAGATTTTTAAAATTTAATTAATTTAATTAATTCTTAAAGTTTCAACTAGAGCCAACGGTTACCATTTTATATTTTAATGAACTCCTTTTTTTTTCATTTATTTGGCTTTCGGCCAGAAGCCATACCAAAACATTACATTCCAAACGTACTAAATACAATATAAAACAATACAAAATACAATATAAAACAAAATAAAATACAATGAACTCCCTTTTGACTGCAAATTAGAAACAAAATATTTCAATCTCGTTACTTTCCACAATCCGACTAATTTCTTTTCTTTTTCTTTGTTTCAGGTAAGCTGCTGTTTGTTCTGCTCTTTTGTAATTTCTCATCACGTGAGTTTTTATTTAATTATTTATATTTATCCACACATAAAGAAAGGAACAAGAAAATTGAGGGTCTCGTTGCCAATTTCTTTCGTTGTATTTATTTCAAAGAGAAGAGGTTTTGTTCCTCTTTGGTATATTAATCTCCATCTTCGTTGCAATTTGGTGTTGGGGGAGCATGGGTTGGCTTATTCGGGTTTGTTCTTGCTACTTAGTTACTTATTCCCTCTCTCGCTCCCTCTTCAAGAAAGGGACGTCCAGTAATTTCATCCTCTTACATATCAGCTTAGGTGAAAGTTCCTCAAACCTTAATTTTTACTTTAAATGTTCCGTGGAATTGAGTTTACTATTGTATAAGCTGAATTGTTTTTACTTTCTCTTACCTTATATACTATCAGACGGACATAAAGTCGGACACCGGAATCTGTACATAAGCTCTCTCTCTCTCACAAGGACTCCCCACGGGTGGTGGTGGGTCAGCGATTTTTTCAAACTCATAGGATTTGAAGACTATTATCTGGACATCAATTTCCTAAAAGCAGTACGATGCACTACTCAAGAACACTCAAGGAAATCGTCGTTGAAGGCTATGAAGATATCCGAGTTCTATAAGTTTGAATAATTTTGTTTATATGTAAACAGTGCCTGGTCGCCGTGACAGTAAGTGCAACAGTTTAATAAACAAGGAGTCGCTAGTTCGATGCTTGTTGAGGACATTTTTTTTTTAATTTCTCTATCCGTATATATCTCTCATATTAACATTTATAAAATTGAAATTAACAAATATTTTTTTCAATATAAATTTATTAATTTAACTTCAATTTTATAAATGTTAATATGAGAGACTGTATATACGGATAGAGAATTGAAATTAAAAAAAAAAAATGTCCCCAACAAGAATCGAACTAGCGACTCCTTGTTTACTGGACTGTTACGCTTACTCTCTCGGCTACTGTTGACATATAAATAAAATTATCCAAACTTATACAACTTGGAATTCTTGATAGTCTTCAAAGTCGATTTTCTTGAGTGTTCTTGAGTAGTGCATCGTACTGCTTTAGGAAATTGATGTCCAGATACTAATCTTCAAATCCTATGAGTTTGAAAAAAATCGGTGACCCACAACCAGGGATGGGCAAGTTACTCGATTTTGAGTAACGAGATACAAAATACCAATTACTTCAGATTTTTGTAACGAAATACAAGATAGCAATTATTCACGGGTTTGTGTAACGAGATACAAGATACCAATTACGTATTTCAAATACATTGAAAATACCAATTACAAACAAATTGTTCCTTGATTTTAAAAATACTTTTTGGTGGGGTAATTCTGGAACTAGAGCCCTGCACGGGTACTGGTTGGCCCGTAGGCCCGTTAGCCGCCATGCCCGCGGGCTTTGAAGGCCATGAAAAAATTACAGGGGCGGGTACCAAGTCTAAATAAACGGGTTCGGGTGGATGGGCATGCAAATGAAATTTTATTTAAAAATTGCTAGACATTCGTTCATTCATTCACTATATCTCGGGCGGGTATGGGCGGGTTTGAAAAAATTCCGGGCGGGCCTCAAGAATGGTAAAAAATTACTGGCCGGGTACGGGCGGGAAGTCAAAAAAATACAGACACGGGCCGGTCCGGGCCAAAAAAAAATCGGCCCGTGCAAGGCTCTATCTGGGACCCTAAATAAATTTAGTTTAGGAAAGTGGCAGCTAAACTTATATTGGAGAATACCTTTGGAAAATCGAAAACAATAAAATTAATCATGACACTAAAAAAATTTATTTATAAAAATATGCAAGGGTTTCAAAAAATCAAGTTTTCAAAAGTTTTGTCGGATAATCTGGACCTTAATGGAGAATGAATAAACCCGCAAATGAAAACAATCTTTCAACTGGGGCAGAAGAACAAAGATTTAGTCGTTGAGAGCTGGTTGAAAGAAGAAAGCAAAAAAGTTTTTTAACGAAGAGTGAAAATTTGGCGGATTGATTGACTTCTCGTTACTGGTTTTTACTAAGATCCGGAGCAGAGAACCCACACGACGATTACATACAGTAATATTAAATAAATTAAAACGAGCTCCCTCTGCAAGATTTTTTACACTGCAGCAAATTAAAAAAAAAAGTATTTGGTATCTCGAATTTCAGATACCAATTACTAAAAAAATGTAACGAAATACAAGATAGCAATTACTTTGCCTATGCTGTAACGAGTTACAAGATACCAATTAATATTGTATTTGGTATCTTGTATTTCAAATACATGTAACTGATTAACGCCCATCCCTGCCCACCACCCGTGGGGACTCCTTGTTAGTACTAGGCACAGTGAAAGCTAAAAAATAACTTTTTTGAAATGCAAATATTTATCCTCGATCGTCTGTTGCCCAAAGTCGTGGTTCGAGTCCAGGGAGCCCAAACTTCTCTCGTATATTATTTTGAGCGATCAACTATTAATTTCTTTTATAACCATTCTTCTGTTCTGTTACATAGCGAGTCTACTTCCCTCTTGTGCTATAGATAAAGGGTCACAAAAAGATTTTAAACAAAAATAAAATTTTTTTAGGGAAAACAGTTTAGTATTTTAAATTTCAAAATTTAAACAGAAAACACGCTAAACATTTGCGATTACTAAGGCCAAATTGATCACTTCCTATCCGTCCGAAAGCGGGTTTTGAAGCTAGTAATAAATAAAACTCTCCCGGGTTTATGTCATTGGTACCCGAATGTAAATGGTTTGGTCCGTTTATAAATGAGATTCCACCTAGGAGGGGGAGGGGGTATTTGACAAGTACCAAAGTGTCTGTGTGGGGGTGTGATCGGATTGAGTTGCCTTTCTAAGGGATTTGCACTTCGCCTCTCTCTCTCTCTCGACAACCCATAATTCCATATTTGTGGGTTTCTTTGATTTTTTTTTGGTTAGAGGCGGGGGGGAGGGGGGGTTGAGAAATCCGGCTTAGTCGCGCGCACGAAACACTTTTTTGCCAAAAGAGTTATATAATATACTTTTTTTTTTTAACACTTCTTAGTAAAACACCAGACTTGATTCGTCGTCGGCTCCCTACCTAGCTACAACACCTTTTTTTTCATCTTGGCGGTTTTGTAAAAATATGTTTGCGATAATTTTTAGTAAGAGGATTAGCTAGGTTCTTTTTTTAGAGATTAGGCTTAGGGAAAAGAATAAATAATAAAAAAAAAGAGTTCAATAAAATTTCTAAATTGGTTTCTTCTATTGAAAGAAAATTGAACTTTTGAGGATATTGAATTATATATGTATCCACCATATTTATTTAAATCAATTGGTAACCGATATAAATGAAAAGTATTATACAGGACGATTTAGCAAAATATAAATATATTTCCACATTTCTCATTTATCAAACTTAACATAAAATGTTGAGACCTTTGTCTGAACATAAAAGAGATTTTTGAATTTTTTTAACGAAAATTATCAGCAAAAGCCCTTTTTTTAAATTTCATTTAAGGTTTTTTTTTGGCATGGAAGGTCATTTAGACTCCGTCTCTATTTATTTTTTTTTTTTTTAACACTCACACTTTTTTCCCATTCACACTCACATTCACACAGTCTTTTCGGCAACTTAGGCCATATAAGACTTTCGATAACCGTTATTATGAAAATATATATATAATTGGGGTCCAGGCATGTCTCTATTTATTTCTACAGTATTTGGTATCCAAAAAACGTATACATTTTAAGATTATCTTTTAAAGATTACAGAGAAATTATTTTCGTTACAAAATTTCCATTTTATTTCCTCCTTCCCTTCCATTTTAAAAATTGTATCCACATTTTATGCAATATTAAATTAAAGGAATTAGATTATCAAGTTTGAAAAAATGAAAATATTGGAATAGTAACGATGTAATTGTGACATTGTACTAAAAAAAGGTTTGCCCTGGTAGAAGATAGTGAAAGAGGAAAAGCCCTTCTAAGGCAGGCGGCGAGGCTAGTAATTCTTAATTACGATCGAATTAACCAGGCATATTTATTAGGGTCCGACCGAAACAAGATTTTCAACCGAAACCGAATTTCGGCCTCAATCTTAGTTTTGGCCAAAACCTTAACCGAAACCGAATATTCGGTCGGTTCCTAATATTTATTTATTATTTAAATAAATTTCCATTAGACCTAATAGGCTTCGAACCCACAACCCTTGCTTTTTAAGGTTATCAATATGTAGGATTTTTTTTTTTGTATTTTCGGCATCTTAGGCTTCGACAATATTCATATTTTCGTATTATTGTGATTTTATTCTTTATTGTATCTCATTTCAAGAAAATACAATTTTTGTTTTTTTGAAAATAATAAATTGGAAATGGAAGTAATATTTTTTAGAAATTGAGCTTTTGTTTTTACCCCCCCCCCCCCCACCTCGCTTTCCTCTTCATGAATATTTAAAACAAAAACAAACATATTCTCGAATTACATACATAAAAATCTCTTTTCACTCATTCCCAATGAATAACAAAAAAATTCAATTTTTTTTTAAATTAATATTATCAATTGATAGCATTCCAAATAGGAATTCAATGAATAGAAATTTTTGTGTTTGTTATAAATAAAATTACCTTTCTATCAGCGATAGCTAATGAGGATAATCATCGCTTCCTGATATCATTATCGTCATCCTGTCTCTCTCTTTATTTGTATTTGTATTTTTTTTTTTATTAAATTTCCCTAAAGGAAATCCTTCTTTATTATTGAATTCCAATCTGGGTAAAAATAAAAATTTTTTTTTACGTTATCTCTCTTTTTTTTATTTCTCTTAAGATAATCAATGAGAGTGACAGAAAAAAAAAGGTGAGGGAGGGTCGTTTATTCTAAATACCACCGTGACGTCATCTTGTGCTCAAGTTTTACTGGCAGGCAGCTGCTGTCATTTAATCTGATGGGATATTTCTATTAAAAGGAAAAACGGGAACGACCGACACTCTTTCCCTTTCTTTCTATTTCCACCCCCTCCCCCTTTTTTTTCTCTTCCTTCTTTTTTACTTACCTAAAACATCCGAAGGTATTCATGATTTTTTTTTTTTCGAAGCCTTTTTAAGAACAATATCTTTGACGGAACGATTATTTTTTAGAATTTTATTGAAATAGTTTGCCATTACAAGACTAGTTTGATATATTTGTGAGTTTGAAAAAACGCGCATCAATAATTAGATTGTATTCATAGGAATGCCTAGGAGTCAATGGAGGTGAGAATAACGTTTGACGTTTTTTTTTTAAAAAATTATGCACAAAACTAAATAATGTATTGTTCTTCTACACTGTAAAAAAATCTTAATTTTAGTGTGTTTTAGAATACTAAGTTTACAAATTTCCCTTGAAAATTATAACTACTCTGCATTTATTATCTACTAAATTTACAAATTTATGCGTTCAAATATTTACAACAAAAAAAATTTTAAAATTACAATTTTCTTCGAAAAATAGAGAATGTATTGTAATTTTACAATACATTGTATAGTAATTTTCGTTAAAAATTGTATTTTTTTCGAAAGCAGTTTGGGAATTCTAAAATTTCCACACAATTGCACTCTAATTTTCAAACGGCTTTCGAAAATTACAATACATTTTTAAAAGGTTTTTACAAAGACTTTTTTTTTAATTCTTTATTTCCACTAATAATACATAATAAAAGAACATTAGCTATACAAAGAGCACTTTTACAAAACAACATAATAAAAGAAAATTAAATAAAGAACATGCTTTCAAAACAACATAATAAAAAACATTACAAAGACTTACAAAATGTTTTTGTTTATGTAATTTTCTTCCTACACAATTGTAAAATCAACAAAAATTGTTTTAGTGAATCTTTCCTATGAAGTGTGCTTCAAACAATTTTCAGAGCAAAAGGAGAATATACACTTTAAAGAGCATCTAAAAAATAATTGATTTTTGAATTCTAATCAAAATCGCTTAAGCAAAATGTTGGGAAAATCGAAAAAAACTGAAAAAGTCCATCAGTAAAGTACTAGTACTCTTTGACGAATTTTGTTCAAAAGCTTCCTGTTAGTCCCCAGGGGGTACATGAGTTCAATATAATATTTTTCGTTCTTGAGATATATTGTTGACAAACACACACATACACGCAGTCCATTTTGCGAAACTCAGGCTTTTTTGGACTTCAGGGGATTCAAAACGTCATGAATCCAATACTTTCTCTATATTAAGTAAAAACGAATTAAATAATTTATTTACAAATTTGTCTAATTCAAGTGCAAGTTCATAAAATGCTTTTGACACATTGAAACCCCCCCCCCCCCCCTTGGTACTGTCATACATTCCCAACACATTTATCCATCCATATCTTATCTTAATTAAGATTTTTTTTTTTTTAGGTTCAATTTCATTTTTTTTTCCTTAAACGACTTCTTAGAAAAAAAATACAATCCCTTTTTTAACTCTTTTTTTTTTTTATTCTTAAAAAGGAAACTTTTGACTGAGTGGGCTGATGAGTGAAAAATATTCACTTTCTTAAAGTATCTGGATAAATTTTCACTTGTATTAGAATATAATTAATTTTCTAAAATGTTCTTCTTTCTTGTTATAAATTAAGTAAAGTTTAATGAATCTATGTACACACGCCCTTCTCCCTTCTCTCTTTCACCCTTTCTTTATTTTGATTTTTCTCTCTTTTTAGCAACTTAATTGAAAATAATCAAAGAAGAAAATAAAATGTATTTATTAAATTTTCTTGCTAAATGGAATAAATGACAAATTATTTTCTTTGGATAAAGATAATTTCACTTTAAAGATGTTTAAATAAAAGAGCTCTATGTTTTATTTGGAAAAGTAGCCATAGCTGATGTTTCGGTCCTTTATGCGATCATCCTTCAGGGGCATAACACGTAATACCCGCCATTGAAGGCAAAAATAATATCCCTATCTTTTCTAATTGAACATTCACACTTTATGATTATTATTTACAAAATTCTACATTATTGTTGAGAGAGTGGCTGTATAGTTAATAGGTATGAGCAGGATGGCAGCCAGGTATCAAATTAGACAAAATTTTTATTTCAACCGCCGACGTTTCGCGTTCTTCATCAGGACAATTGATAGTACACTCTAAATGGGTGTATTTTTTTTTAATAATATAAAAATTCCACTTTGAACATGTACAATATATTATTTGAAAATGCATATATTTGGTGGCACACATCGCACATGTTTAAGGTGTGATTTTATATTATTAAAAAAAATACACCCATCTGTATTGTACTGACTATCAATTGGATGGACGTGATTTGCTTCCGAAACGTCGGTGATTGATTCCTGGCTGACATCCTGCTCATACTTTTTTCTACATTATTGTTTTATCAAATTACCAAAATTCAAAATTTTTTTCTTGATAAACTCCTCACATGTCTTCGCACTACTTTCGGCACAATCAACTGCCGTCTTCAGAGCCAATTAAACTACAAAATATACATTAAATATTAATGATATATAAATTTACATATACGTTGTTACATATGTGTAGTTTTCAAGTTTTTACATTCCTTAATTTAAAAATTCGATTTCTATACATATTTTTACTTTCTCCTACCTATATATGTAATATTGGGATCGTGTCAAAAATTCATGTGATGAAAATACTCGTTTTGATTCCAAAAAAGTCGATCCTCCAAAATGGTCGGTCGGGATGTGTGTTTAAATTTATTTCAACACAAAAAAATCTGGTAAAAAAGCACAGAATGCAACTTTGAATTTTAGAAAGTAAGAGAAAGTTGTGTGCTGTGCGACCAGTCCCACCAGATTACCCCCCCCCCCCCTCCCAAAAATTATTGTGGATCCGTCCTTGCTTCACGGTGCCATGCCCTACGGTCAGAGGCCAGTTGGGTGTTTTTTAAGATCTGGGTGAATATTGTGGTAGGAATATCAAACAAATTAAACATACGCTATTTTGAACATTAAAAATGTCTGTCGCACAGTACTTTCGGTAAGAGATAGTTGTGTTTTGTGCTTGTCACACCAGATTTTGTGCGTCGACTTAAGCTTATATTTATTATTATATTATATATCTTTCCTATGAAATACAAGGGTAAAGTGGTCTTCAGAAGATTTCAATGGCAAAATGAGAATATACATTTTAAAGAGAATCTAAAAAATAATCGATTTTGAATTTTAATCAATCGTTGGAGCGAATTTTGGGAAAATCGAAAATAAAGTGAAAAAAAATCAGTAAAGTACTAGTAATTTTTGACCGATTTTGTTTAAAAGCTTATTTTTACGCCCCTATGGGGGTGCCTAACTTAAATATAAAATTTCAACTTTCTAGCTCAATTCCTTCATGCTTTAAATTGAACCCAGACAGACACACAGACAGACAGCATGTCGCGAAAACCACTTTTTTTGATTCAGGGGACCTCAAAACGTGTATATCCATCAAAATCTCGACATCGAATTTTTGACATGAATCCAATACTTTCTCTCTATATATATATTAACAAATATAGAGGTAAGAGAAAGTAAAAATGAAATAATCTCTTTCTCTGTCTGTTAAAATGAATTATTATTATTATTATCTCATCGTTTTAGATAATATGATTTATTTATTTATTTAATTTAACAAAAAAATAAATTAAAGAATATTATAATTAAATATTAATAGATGAATATTTGATTTGAAATTTGAATAATAATAATTTGTAAAGTGCCATAAAGAGAAAAAAAGGGGGGGGGGGGGGTTGTTCTCTTTTTATCGGACACAATTTAAACCATTTTGATTGGTTATTTCCACTTATAAATTCAAATTAATAGCTGGCCCCCCCCCTCCACTCCCCCTCCCCCCGCTAACATCCCGAATTCAAAGCTTATCACTATGGGTTGGCTATATGTTTTTAATGCCACATCATACAAAATACAAATCCTAAAGAAACATATCAAATGTTATCTATCTCTCTCGACATTGTCTATTTTCGAATGGGATTTGAGTTTTTTTTTTTTTAAGGGGTGGTTGATATTTGGCTTGAAGGTGTCTGAAATTTTATGGTTGAGGATAATTCATGTTTACGATTCTATAAGCATCCATCCGCTCCTTTTTTTTTTTTTTTTTTTTTTTTTTTTTTTGGGAAAGGGTGTAAACATGCGAAGGTTTTGTGTTTGTGTGTACGAAATTGCATTTTTCATATATCCCTCTATTAGCTCTGGATAAAACCCCTTGCTTGCTGAATAAAACAAGTACAAATTTCGTTATAAATATCTATTCTTGGATAAATGAATTGTGTATTTGTTAGACAAAGAAAAATACTTGAGAATCTATATATAAAATAGCGGAAAGTATCCGATCTGTCTGTCACTCCCCTGCTTGTCCTACTTCCAATGTGAAATTTTGAAACGCTTAAAATTTTGAAGTCTTATAGACGACGATATGGAGAGTCCACGAAGATGTACTTTTTCAGTTTTTTTCCATTTTCTCAAAATTGGCTCCAAGTGATTTTTTTAATTTCATAAATCAACTATTTCTTTTTAGATGTTCTTTTAAAATGCTTGTTCTCATTTTGCCATTGAAATCTTCTGAAGACCACTTTACTCTTGTTCTTGAATCCAAGAAAGTGTTTTTCGCGACATGGTCTGTCTGTGTGAGTCTATGAACAAAATATCTCAAGAACGAAAAGAGCTAGGAGGTTGAAATTTTATATTTAAGTTAGACATCCCCATGGGACATGACACAAAGCTTTTGAACAAAACCGACCAAAGAGTACTAGTACTTTACTGATGTACTTTTTCAGTTTTTTTCGATTTTCTCTAAATTCGCTCCAAGGATTTTTTTTTTAAATTAAAAAATCAATTATTTTTTAGATGTCTCTTTCAAATGTATATTCACATTTTTTCATTGAAATCTTCTG
>JAKCPI010028617.1:0-10552 GCA_023213315.1 Euborellia annulipes | reverse complement strand
TATTTCCTCTTATATTCAGGTCTATTCTCTATATTAGCAAAAACTTTAACTTTTTAGGGCCTTATATTGTCTTAATCCGCCACTGGGGGGGGTGGGGGGGGGGTGTATAATTTATCCATCTAGGGCCGCACCAAGGAAAACTTACGCCCTGGGCCAACATTATAATTTGCGTCCCCCCTCTCTCTACCAAAAAAAAATTATATTTGATAATATATTTATGCCACCCCCCGAATTCTGGCGCCCCTGGACTAATTCAACCCCCCCCCCCCCCAGAGCGGGCGCTGTTGTGTTGCCAGACGACTTTAAATTAGAAATTACTATAATTACATTGTAAATATTCCTTCTAATAACAAAAAAATATTTAATATTTTTAGATCAGTTTGTTATTTTTTGTCTTCCCTGGATATTATAATTTTTTTGTAAAAATATAAACGCCTCCAGCGCCCGGGGCCTTCGCCCCCTAGGCCATCCCCTTGTTACGGCACTGTTATCATTTACTAATATTATAATTAAATAAGTAAGAAACTTAAAAACAAATTTCGTTATAAGCAATGGTGTACCTGAATGGACGAGCACTAACAACACTACAACACAAGAGATCCACATGTTTGCAATTGTTGTCTTCTGTCTCTCTCTTCCTGGATGGTTGGATATTAACTGACCCAGACCTCGTAGTTGTCAACTAATATACCTGGTGACGATGACGTTGTCCGATGAGGGTGACGTCACCCAGGGAATTCTCATCATCAGACTGTGTGTTGACAGTGCAAACACCTGAGCAGGGATTTCGCTTCGTTCTGGCCATCGGACCGTGGAGGTGAGGGACGCCCCTGCCTTCGGGCCTCGAACCCAAGACCCCAACCCGGGGATTCCTCTCTCTCTGTTTGTTTTCCTTTTAAATAAATTTATTATTATTTTTTTCCAGAATTCCTTTTCTTGGTTGGAAATTTCAAGAGGGAGAAAAAAAGAATTTTCCTTATTGTTTCTTGCAAAATTTCTATTATCTTTCCTTGGTCCATTTAGAAAATGAAATTAAGATCTCAGGCAACTATAAAAAGATATGATTTTCAAAATAAAAGATTAGTGAGCTCCAATAACAAGTTTTTTAAGAATGAAATTAATTTCATATGGTGATCTAATTATTTAAAAGCAATCATTTTGAACAATTACAAAAAAGATAGCCTCTACTAAATCAGGCCTGGTTTTATAACAGCCTGGGGCATAGAAAAATAATTATTAATCTAGTTATAATTGGATCAAGTAGCATCGCCATAATGGAAACCTGGAATGAGAGAAATTTTCTAAAAACCCAAGAACTAAATAAAAATATTAAAAATTGTATATCTCAAAAATTGGAACTTTTATTAAAGAGAAACGCCAAATGGAAATTCAATCCGGACTAAAAGAGATAATTTTTTAAGATATTTAATTTTTTTTACATTTTTTTAAAAGAAAAATTTGTTAATAGCCTCTTTCATCCCTTCATTTACTGGGTAGGTAATTTAGGTTGTGGTAACTCCCTTAACTTTCTTGCGATTATACATGGAGTTAAAATAAACCGTTGAGAAAAGTAGATTTATAGCTGGATAAAATTATTGAGAAACATGATGAAGAAAGAAGAGCAGCTAGTATTTGTTTCATTTATTTAAGGCCCATTAAGCTAACGTTTCGGTCTCGGTCGCGCTTTTCTTGCTATGTTGTAGCTCTGAAGATGGTCTCGACCGAGACAGAAACGTTAGCTTAAATAAATGAAACAAATACTAGCTGCTCTTCTTTCTTCATCCTGTTTCTCATTAAAATAAACCATACATCTGTGTCTTTTCAAAAGTTTATCCATTTATTCTATCCAAACAAATATTAACCTAGATATGCATTATGATTGAAAAACTTGACTCTTCTATAAAAAAGTTTATAATATATAGGCTATAAGCCTAATATTTACTTAATATATTTATATATAGGCTATATATATGAATGGTTTTACTATTAAACTTACAATTTACACTTAAAATTTTCATAAAGAATGGATCATGAATAATGCCCCCTTGGCATTAAATAAAAATCTACTAGTTAGAAAAACAATAAATCAAATAATGAATGTTTCATTTTGCATGTAATAAGTTTCGAAACATGGAGATCCGTATTTAGAGCAAATAATCAAAAAATGCATTTCACCAAATGAGTTTTACAGTGAAACCCCTTCATGTAATGATCATAATATTGAGCTGTATGATTTAATAGCTCTGATATAATAATAGTAGACTAATAATAATGATGCTGACATCATGTTGATAAGAAATTCAGAAATAAACAGACGAATACTATGGTGTAAGATGGTTTATTAATCAGAGAGAGGAATGGGTTTCAGTTTATAAAGTTGAGAAGGAAGCAGGAAAGAAAGACATGATGGATGTTATCTGAGATAGGACTGGTCGGTGCCTCGGGTGTATCTGCCTCTGAGTGATCTGTTGGGCAACGGCGGCATCTCGCCCATGCGTCCCATCGTGACTGGAAAATGGTACGGCTGGTCGTAGGTCACGTACGTCGGTGGATATTTCAGGTACATCCTAGAAAAATCATAAAATCAACAAGTTATTTATTAGAACGTGTTTTATGTTCTCTCCGAAAAACTTTAGAAATACTGGTGATTAAAAAAAGAGTAGCGTAACCCCCCCCCCCCCCTCTTCCACTCGCCCCCCCCGAGGATGTTCTCTTAGGGCGCCGTGAAAATTTTCCTATATAAAATATTATATTTATTATAATATTATTACTTTATAAAATGTTACTCCGACCTGCGTAAATTTGATCAGCATTTTACGTTTATGTAAGCTTCGAAATGAAGAAAAACTATTAGTAACCTAAGGTTACTAATAAATAATATACATAAATATTAATAACATAAATATAAACCATGAGATTTGATATGGGGCGCCCCGGATATATTAAGGGCGCTGGAAACCGAAAAGGTCTGGGAACCCCTGTATTATAAGATAAATGTAGACCTATACTAAAATTCGTAAGGAAAGTAATATTAACTTCAGAAATACTTCATTATAACTTTTGACAAAATTGCCAAACTGCCGCCCCTGAAAGTTTTTGCCGCTCTAGGCGGCAGCCTTCTTAGCCTATTTAGAAATATCGGATCGGAATGAGGGGCGTTGATCATTAATGCACCTTCATGCATTTTCACATGTGATTATTAGGTTGTTTAAAAAATAACGTATAATTGAAAGTTTTGCGGTTTAAACGTAAAAATGAATTCAAATTTCAATCCCCTCTAATAAAACAATTAAATAATCACA
The DNA here is from genome assembly GCA_023213315.1 of Euborellia annulipes. NCBI lineage: Eukaryota > Metazoa > Arthropoda > Insecta > Dermaptera > Anisolabididae > Euborellia > Euborellia annulipes. The sequence continues at coordinate 7,250 of JAKCPI010028617.1, read as the reverse complement.
TGTGAAAATGCAAGAAGGATATTAGCTGCCACTGTATACATATATGTATATTTAATCAAGGAATCTACCAAAAAAATTCCACTTAACGCAATTATATATTTTTTTCATTGTAAAAAAGACTAATCGAGCATTCGACTCGAAGAAACATCCAAAAAATTATTTTAAATATTTTTAATTTAAAAAGGAAATAATATCTTTAAACTAACCGATCGATCGAAAGGTAATTAACTGTTAGAACAACATCAATTGTCCAATTACTTTCTGATCGATTAGTTTATAAGTGTTTATATTTTCATAAATTAACTTTAAAAAAAATAAGGCGAATGAAATTTGGTGGTTTTTGTTATCATCCAGATCTTGATAAGTACAATTTTTGTAAGATATTTCTTTTTTTTTATTTCTTTGCTAGAGTCTCTATCTCTTTTTTTACGTAAAGTGCATTTGTTGCAAAATCAAAATAAACGTCTCAATTTATCATTTTTATATATAAATGCGGAAAAGCGAACTTTTTCATTAATATCCTTATGAATGTACGGGTGTACAAACACTTGCAAATATAATTTATTTATAGATATTTTTAATTTATATTAAATTATATAAGCCTACCAAAATAATAATACAGTAGTATAATCTATATATAATTACTAAGTTCACGGTCACGGTCAAAACATCCGAAAATGAATGAAAAAAAAACCCAGCGATCAAATAAATAATGATTGAGATCAGTGTTTTCCTAATTCGTTCAATTATAGAGAGATTGGGGGCTCTCGGAATCCCCTGGATCTGTTTTATCTTTCATATAAGTCAATCAAAATGGAAAATCAATTAATAAACCAAAAACTCGGAAAATATTGATAGAAAGAGGTTTTGGAAGAAATTTTTGGAGCGAAAATGATTTTCCTGTAATCCTTACAAGGTCTTCTTTGAACATATAAAATTTCTATCGATTGTGTAAATAACCAGGAACGGAGAATTAATTATGCTTATGCCTTCAAGAGCAACTCTAATGTTGGCATAATATGAATCGACCACTAGAAACTTCTAATCTATCCAATATTTATGCTTTATGAGGTATTTATAGGGGGGGGGGATTTTTTTTGGGGGGGGCGCCCCCCCCCCCCCCCCCCGCCCCCCCGTGTCACTCCTGTAATCAAGTTATTTGAAAAGATTCAAATTATTCTCAATTTCAAATCTTTCTTTATCTTTTGAATGTTTTTTCCATTTTGATTTCAGCTATTTTTATAGATTTTAAATTTTTTCATCCCCCTTTCGGCCCTCTATTTATAAAATAATTCTTTCTAGAAAGAACAAATATCTCTTTTTGTCTTTCTAGCATCTACATAAACGATAAATAACGTCATATTTATTTGCTGTACATAAGAGCCAAGGAACCCAAATAAGAAATTGACTCTTTCTTTCATACCAATAATTTCTTTTATAACTCCTCTTAATAGAAACCCACCTGTTCAAATCCGGAGCGCATTGGTAATAAACATCATCTCCACGGAAATAGTCGAGGGGATGAAGTTTACCCGTGTGGTCTCGATATTGATCTCGATGTTGTTGACATGCCTGTTTAACAGATTTAATTAATTATAACGCTAATTTCCTCTCCTTTCGTTCATTTTCTTTAATTATTTGTATACCAATTTTGGTTCCCTTCCTTCGGTGGTCTACTCACAAGTTGTGTTACCCCTTTTGGTAATAGAAGCTCTCTCTCTAAAATATTAAATGCTATTTATATATATATATACTATCACACTTCCGTCACCTCACCGTCAAAGAATAATTTCTTCTCAACGATATTTTTCTGGATTGATATATTTTAGGTAGATGAGATAGAAAGAAAAAAAAAAAAAAAAAACAAACAGACAATGCACCTCCCCTCTCAATTAATAATTAATTAAAATGTGAGTCGACCCACACCCAGCCAAAGCAAGCAAAGAAAAAAGGGGGGGGGGGGGGGGCGCCAAAAACAAAGGGGGGTGGTTATTTTTATATTTTTTAGAGAAGGGGGGGGAAAGGCAAAGGGGAAGGGGATTTTTTCTGTTTTGACAGACGAGTTTTATCATCGTTTTGAAAAAAAAATCTGATGGGACTGGTCGCACAGCACACAACTTTCACTTACCTTCGATATTCGAAAGTTGTGTTCTGTGCTTGTCACACCAGTTCTCCTATCTTTCCTAAGAAGTACGAGAATAATGTGTGCTTAACAAAATTTCAAGGGCAAAATGAGAATATACATTCTAAAGAGCATCTAAAAAATAATTTATGAATTTTAATCAGAGGATCTCAAAACGTGTATATCCATCAAAATCTCGACATCGAATTTTTGACATGAATCCAATACTTTCTCTCTAAATCTATTAACATATATAGATATAAGAGAAAGTAAAATGACTGAGTATAACCGATATAACCTGACGGGTAGATGTGAACGCACATCCGTCACGTCTCGTCTCCGTTCCGTTCCTAATCAGATTCGCCGGCTAGTCAGTCAATATTTTTTAGGTTTTTTAATAATATTTCTATTCACAAATGTATAATTTCTGTAATTTTTTTTTTATAATAGATTTGTTTTGTAAATAAAGCAATAATTTGTTGACGATGTTTTGAAACTGGACAAGATATTTATCAATATAGATTACCAAAGTGGTTACTTGTCCTATATGAAGGATGGTCATCATTAAATTGGCCAATTTATCTCTTTTTTTAAAAATATTAAAAAAATAAAACACATTTTTTTCCAAAAATTAAGTGTTTTTAGTATTCTTCAAGAGGACCATCCCCTCATATATTACAAATAACCACCTTGATAATCTATCAATACATTGAAATAATTTGTGGTCATCATTTGTTAAAATTTGTGGCCCTTTGTTAAAAAAAAAAAAAAGATTTAAATAAATGTACATCCGACTGCCCGGGATCCGAACCCACATAGCCTCTCCGACACGGGAAAAGGGAGGGGCTATAAATAATGCATTATCGCTACATAAAACTAATAAATGATATTTTTTTTTTTCAGAATTACAAGAGAGAACATGTATAGAACAAAACATAAATGAATTCCTCTAAACATTCATTTGAAAATCACAGATGGTCAAAATCTAGGATTGTTTTCGGCAAATTAAAGATATAAGAAATAACGACCAACCATATAAAAGTCCTCGATGCCCTTTTTAGTTGATTTGTCAATTTGCGTGAGTGGCAAAGGTTTCTGTCTCAGCATTCGTTCCATGTTGATGATCCTATCAGCTGCCACAATATCCGGTTTCGGTGAGTATTTATTCGGAGCAATGCCATATTGACCTGGCGGCATCTAATAAAATTAATAAATAGTAATTCTATCTTTTTTTTTTGAAAATTTTCTTTCTTACCTGCATGATGTTGGTGCGATGCTCTTGGAAATAGTTGATGGTGGGGGATTCATACTGCGAGGGTGGTCCATGGCTAATGGGGATGAAAAGTCCCATGCTACCAGGAAGAAGTCCTGGCGGCAGGTATGTCGATCTGTACATCGTAATCTTCTGCGGGGACGACATTTTCACTTTTACCCTTTTCCTCCCTCTTCAAAACTCAACTCTTTTTCTACATACATTAGAACACGAGTAATTAAGATCATATCTATTATAATTTAATGAAATAAGAAGATAACAGACGTTATTTTGCCCGAAACACAAGAGAGGCATCTTTCTAACATCCCTATTCAATTTACGCTTATGTATAGTAGTATAGTTCAATTTCAGACTTCTTCTTCTCGCGCGCGCCTTTAAGCAACAACCGGCTAAAGTATAGAAAACGGGAACAGCGATTTCATTAACTTTTTTCAGGAAAACTCCATCATTTCGCTTTATTAGCCTGAAAGTGGTGCAGGTAAGCCAATTTGGTCGAGATATATGTAAAAATAACGAAAATTTTTAAGAAATACTTAATTAGAATTAAGAAATAAATTATTACTAACTTTTTTGGGTTTGTCTTTCTCCATTGTAATTTACATAACAAAAATCTTGCGCCTGGCCTATTCTGATTGAGATAAGTAAAGAAATTAATTAAATAAAGTTGAAAAAATAATTAATAATTTTAATAAAAATTGTTTGTTTGTTTTTTTAAATAATGAACAATAAAGGAGCTAACTTCAAGATAATTAAAAAATAATTAGAAAAAAAAATTTTTATTATAAATATAAGAGAACCATCATAAACCAAGATCAGCGAGCCTGAGGCGGCTCGCATACCTAGGGATTCCCTGCAGGCTCTTTTAAATATAGTTTTTAACTTTGCCCATCAACCGTAGGTTGGCAGGGAAAGTTAATGTAATCGTAAAAAAATCGAAATTTTTCTGAAGCTGCCAAAATGCGTTTTGAGGTCCTCTGAATCCATTTAAGAAGTTTTTAGAATGATGTCTGTGTGTGTGTGTGTCTGTGTGTGTGTGTATGTCTGTGGTAATTTTTTTCGTCAACGAAATCTCAAAAACTATTCATTCAATTGTTTTGAAATTTTGCACCCATAAACTAGGGGTAGAGGCCAAGAACTGAAAAGCTTTTGGTAAACATCGGACCATTAGGGGGGCTCTAGGGGGGGGGACGAATATTTTTTTCTTACATAACCTATAATTTTTTTATATATTTAGAAACTAGACTTCCTCCCGAGTAAAATGATATATAATATGTATAACATCGGACCATCAGGGGGGCTCTAGGGGGGAGGGAACAAATATTTTTCTTGAGTAGTGGGTGGGCAAAGTTGTGAGCTCGGCTTAGTCCGACCCTTTATTTTTTTTATATAGGACAGAACCTATTATATTTTACCCAAAGACGCCGGCCTCCATTGGTAGCCTGGTAGCCAATCCAATAGAAATAAATTGTCGTATGAGATAGGATGCGAACCCTTGGTCTTTGCTTTGGCACCAGGAGCTAATGCCCTGAGCCACAGGTCAAGGGCATCCCTGCAAGTTAACGTTCTTAAGTGTAGCAAACTCGAGACTTTTTTCTAAAAAAAAGTCAGTGAATACACATAAAGTTAGCTCCTTTTTGGTTAAATATTTTTAAAAATAAACAAAATATTAATTATTTTTTCAATTCTATTTAATTAATTTCTTTATTTATCTTAATCAAAATAGGCCAGGCGCAAGAATTTCGGCATGTAAATTACAAGTGAACGGAAAAATCTAAAAAAGTAAGACTTTTTGATGGTCTTCGTATTTCTTCAAAATTTTCGTTTTTTTTTTGCATATATTTCGAACAAATTGGCTTAGCGCCACCTTTTTTAGACTAATAAAGGGAAAGAAGGGAGTATTTTCTATGACTATTTTAATGAAATCGCTGAGTCCGCATTGTAAACACGCGCCCAACGACCCTTGTTTAATTTGGGAAAAAACATCTCTTATCTTATTTCTTTTTTTACAAATTAATTATTAATACATACCTAAATCATCATTTCCTTATTTGGTTGTTCCTTTTATTAATTTCAGGCATGATGATTTAATTCAAAAGAGCTCACCACCCACGCCACTTATCCTAGCAATTTGCTATAATGCTAGAATAATAACAATGGGCTTAAGGCTAGCGCACACTTGGGCGACGCGACAGTGTTGTGAGCTCGCACACTTTGGCGCTTGTGTTTATATATATATATTGTAATGGTAGAGCCATTCCCTAGCCTCCAATTATTTTATTATAAAATAGAAGATAAATTTTTAACACAAAAGCATTGAATAATAAAGATGATGCCCTCCATCCCTTTGAATTGATACTAAATATCTCACAACTCTTGATACCCATGTAAACAAAGCTCATCATCGTTTTGATTTTTTTTTTTTTTTTTTTTAATTTAATTTAAGGTCTTTTTTTGACATCGAAGGCCATTTAGGCTCTGTCTCTATTTATTTTAATTAGATTGATAGCCATTCCAATTGAAATAAATTGTAGCATGAGACGGGATGCGAACCCCCGAACCTTGGTACAGAGCAGCACGCTAACCACTACACCAAGGCCCAGGGGTGTATGTATGGTATTTTTTCCGAGGGCCCCCTCTCTTTTTTAAATATCTCCCTGCTCCCATACAAAAATTTTTTTTTTTAATTAAATTCCCCCCCCCCCCCCCCCCCCCCCCCCCCCCCATATACGTCCCTGCCAAGGCCCGAGGTCATCGTTTTTAATGTTGAATTGCTTTATCAAGATTACAATCAGTTTAGCCTAGAATTTGCAGAAATGATCGCTATGCATCTTGCAATTATATAGACGATATTAAGGCCCTTAGCCTGTTATACAAAAACTTATATCAATTTTATACAGGATTTTATATCAGATTTTTTGAAAATTTCTTTTCATAGACAACTGATGACAGAGATAGGAAACAGCCTCTCACAGATAAAAAAAATAAAATTTAAATAATAAATTATTTTAACTTTAAAATTATGGATTTAAAAATTTTTTTAAATTAATTTTGTTTTTAAAATAATTTTAATTGCGTTGAAAAAAGAAAAATACAAATTTTTAACAGGCATGTGAATTTAATTTTTTTTTTTTTTAAATAATGAAAAATAAATTAAAAGTAAAATAAAAATTTATATAAAAGATTATTCTAAATTATTTTTTAAAGTTAAAATAATTTATTTTATATAATTTTATTTTTTTAAATTTTTGTAAGATTAATTGTCAAAGAGTTGGTCGTCCATTTGACAGCTTCTCTGACATGTCATGTCCTGTGCTCCCTCGTGTAACATGTATACCGCCTAAATTCAGCTGTCATCACATTTATTAAATGTAAGTTTAATTATTTCCTTTGATAATTAATCCATTCCGCATGATTTTATTATGTAATATTAATTTCTAACAAATTAAATCATAAAATGTGTGTGTGAGTTAACAAAACTAACCTAGCTGTTTTCATATTTCACATTTTTTTAATTTCTTTTATAAACTCTTGATTCTATTTTATTAAATATTTTAATTACTTTAATTATTTTCTTAAATGTGAGTGAATTATTTTAAATATACTCTGTGTTCGGATTCCCCAAAATCAGACTGACATTTCTTGTACATTACAGGTAATAAAATTTTAATAAAACGCATTTTACACTTAAATAACATTTCTATTAACTGTGATTTAAATAGATAGCATGTTTTATTAATTTATAGGAAGTCTTCTTGTGATGCACTTGTAATATCTAAATATTTTTTCCTTTTATTTGATAGATGCACAAAAAATTAATTTCCAAATAGTTTTGATTTCATTTTGGAATCAGATAAT
>JAKCPI010028615.1:0-14880 GCA_023213315.1 Euborellia annulipes | reverse complement strand
CACCAGGTATGGCCCCTAACTCCTAATTTCTAGTAGTGAATATACAACCTCTTCATTCAATTTTCTTTTTCCTAGAGTAACGGAGATATTGGATAATGTTGAACCTGAACTATCTTCAAAATTAGAATTTGTTTGAAAAAATTCCATTCCATTAAAATTAGTCATTTCGATTCAGAATAAACTCAGAACTAATAAAGAAAGGAACATGGTTATTTATTTAATTAAATTGTATTTATTTATTTATATAATAAAAGAGAGATTTTTATTTGCATTTCAACATTTCGGTCGCATCTGATAGCCATGTTCAGTTTCCAAGAAAAAAATATGATTCAGCTAACTAGTAATTGAAAATTTGTTTTAGTCTGAGGATGGTCGTGGGCCAAACGACCGAAATATCGTATCAAATTTTGTAATTCTACAAATTAATTGGAAATAGTCTATTTTTTTGGCATTAATCATACTTTATTTTAATTTTTCGTAATTAATGGTACAAAAAAATTGATTACAAAAAATTACCATGATGTTTCGGCAACCGTCTTCAGAGAATACTTTCATTTTGAAAAGGAAACAGTGACCATGGAACTTTACTAATTTCTTTGTACCATTAATTACAAAAAATTAAAATAAAATACGATTAATGTAATGCCTCGTCAAATTTTACACATAAACAAAAAAAAAACAAATCAACAGATTTTGTATTCAATTTTAATATAATAAAATAATTTATGACAGTTAGGCTACATAAACTTGAGGAAAGTTTAAGAATTTTATTTATATTTATTCATAACAAAGTCACATTGTATGTATGAATTGAGTTATTTCTCTATTTATTGAATATTATTCGCGGGATTTATTATTATTTATTAATTTCCATTTACGTTCCCAAAGAAGAACGAATTCAAAGAGCGCCATTAATTAAATTTTTACAACTCATTTAACTCAATTTTTTTTCTTTTTTTTATTAAAAATAAAAAAACAAGAGAAGGGGATTTTTTTAATATGAGCATATTTCTATATAATATCAATATTTAAAAAATCTGTTGCGGCCACCATAGTCTTTAAAAAGTCACAAACGGCTGTATTTGTTTTCTTAATATACTTTATAACAAGATATAATGCACTTTGTTTATATAGACAAATTTATAAAAAACAAAATTAAAAAAAAATTCCAAGAGTAAAGAACTCATAAATGGTTAGAAAAGAATTTTGATGGTGTTGTTGTGGTTGTTCAAGGTAAATGAAAGTAATCCGGTATCTCTGACTATTTATTTAATAAAATTCCAATTTTACATTCCTTCATATCGTGTTTCATTTTGAAATATAAAATTTCAAAAAATAAAATTACAATTGAGATTAAATAACCAAAAATTAAAATTGTATAAACTAAAATTAAAATTTCTAAATCAATTTGTTTAATTTTTTTCTCGTCAAAAATTTCAGGTTTTTGTCCAATACAAGACAATTTTATATGATTTAATATTCCAGCTTCATTTAATTTTAATATCCTGCAAAACAAGAAAACAAAGAATATAAACAATTGATTTTAAAATGAAATTTTAGGCATAAATATACTGGAGGAACTACTGTAGTTCTCCAAATAAAAGTAACTAGAAAGAACTAGAATCTACTATCTGGCCTCTAACGGTTAGAAAAAACAACTCTAGAGCAAATGCCTTAAAGTTATGCAACCAACATGAACAATATGGCGCAAAAGTTGTCACCTGACGTTCTTTGACTGTAAATATTTTTTTATAAATGAAAAACATTAGTTCCGTTTCTCTTTTGGATTGTATTTATTTGATGTCTTAATTTTTTGCCAATAAGTAGAGAAAATGATAGCTGCCGCCGGAATTGATGACCAGACAGGCCCAGTTTCCACCACTCTTGCCAGAACTTCGGGCGATAGGTTTTCTTATATTCTTGAGGGTTAATCTCTTTGAGGGCTCAAGAGTCTGAGGCTTGTTGAGATAGACAAGAAACTCCACAAAAAGCCAGCCAGTGTATCACCAAAACGAGAGATTAGGCGATGCGGAAAAACAGCCCTCAGAATTTCGATTGTGGGTCGTTGTTGTCCCATACTTTTCTAGGCTAGCTGCTAAACGCTCTAGTCTTTACCCAGTTGGTGTAGTATAGATTGAATTGTGTAATTTGTATATGTTTACTTCACAAATGTCAAAGCAGAACTGACATTTGCCAACATTTGCAATAGTTATAGCATCTTCCGAAAGGGTGATGACTTTTGCGCCACCTTGTAATATCCTAACAATCTTATCAAAAAACATTTTCATCATCTCTCTAATATCATGCTCTAAGCTCTCTTGGAAGAACTGAATACTTTTTGCTGATACAGTAGCTAGTAGTTTATCAAAATAAAAAGAATTAGTTCATTTTTTTGGGAGGAACAAGGAACTGAAGGAACTAGTTCTCCAAATGGAAGCAACTAGTAACGGATGATTGGTTCATATTTTTTGGCGAATGTGAAGGAGGAAGTTCTCCGGATGCCTGATCGAACAGATCACAAATTGTAACAAGTAAAGCCGGAATTACACGTACTTAGTACTAAATATTAGTTACTATCCTTCGGAATAGATAGTCATTGGGTGTTCAGTTGGAATTTTAAGGGAACAAGCTACTGAGAATCATAAATACAATTCATGAGAATAACACCATTTGGATTTGAATGTATTTTAAGTAAAGTATCTATCATCTGCAATATATTATTCAAATATGAGATCAGCCAATATCAATGATAAATATTTGTGATGGGGGAAGCCACTTGCCAAAACATTTCTATTCCCTAACACTTGCTATTCTACTAATACTAACCATTTATTTATATTAAGTTTAAAGACACAGAGTTAGTACTAGGCTCGTATAAACCAGGCTTAATTAGATGCCCAAGATTTAAATTGAATGTTTATTTTGTTAGATTTCTTGGAAGCAAATTTGAAGGATAATATGTGAAATTCCAAAAATATTTTCTTCAATTACTATCTAGGATCTAATATTCCAACTCTAAAAAAAGAAAGATTTTCACTACATTCGATTAATCGATCGACGATATGGAAAATTTTTATTGGTTGCAAACGTAATAAAAAATTTATCATCAAGAATTGAAAAACTGATTGTTTCATATTTCTGCTGATTAAAATACAATTGTCCAACTGAACTGAAGCCGATACTGCCATAACCTGGAATTTCGCCGACATTCTTTTGTACTTCAGCGTACAATGGCAGTTTATCTAATTCTGGTTTAAGAAATTTTGAATAAAATTTCTGCAATTTCTCCCCTTTAGAATCCTGAAAAGGAAAAAAAAATTTTGGAATGTGAGGAATAATTTTAAACTATACTATAACTAAATTATTGACACTCGTGAATTTGTTCTTATCAAACAGAGACCAGTGAGACATTCCAAAATGTGGAAGTGCACACGCAAAGTATATTTAATTGAATACCCACTCTGATATAACTTGTAAATGGTGAATTGTTATGCGTCAAAGCGCGATATCCATCGACTTTAATAAGTTGATCTAAATTGGAGAAAAGCAAAGGGGGTTGAAATGAAACGAGATACGAGATGATGCGACATGAATAACTTTGATAGATCATAAGAAAAAAAAAGATAGATAACCATCCGAGCCAGGTAGTTGTTTTTGGAATTTAAACAACCTGCAAAACAAAAAAACAAAAAACAACTTTCTCTTACCTTCAGTAATCGAAAGTTGTGTTCTGTGCTTGTCACACCAAATTTTTTTTTAAATTAACAAAAAACAAGCCTGAATATAGTCGAAACGTCGCTTTTGATTTCAGTAAATTAACCAAAGTTAGTAAAAAATGTCTAGATGGAATTATTATTTTTAAAATTCATTGTATATGGTGATAAAAAAAATTGCTTCAACCCGGAATCGAACTGCGGACCTCTCGATTTGTATTCAAGTGTCAGAGAACTAATTATTTTTTAGATAATAAAGATAAAATTAAATCTCAACATTATTATTCTATAATTAATTATATATAAAATAAAAAAGAAACAAATTAGTAATTAATTAATTACGTCATAGCATCATCATGTTTTTTTACCTTGTTGGCAGAGTGCTCCAAGTAAATTAAGAATGGAGAGTAAAAAACAAAACGTTAGCGAAATGAGATTCGAAATTGGATTCTCTAAATAATAAATAATTGTATCCCAAGTGGAGAAAATGAGAACGAAAATGGCAAGCAGAAGCCAAATTCGCCATTCAAATGGCAGAATATAGTGAGGCCAATAATTCATTTGTGAAATGACACCATCGCGGCGGTAAAAGACCTCCACACTAAAAACAAAAAACAAAAGGGTCGTTAAATTGAATAACAAACAAAAAAAAAAAAGAAAAAGATTCCTTCACTCACCTCTCTTGTAGACAGGGAATTAAAAAACCGATATAATTCTTGCGTTCTGTTAACATTGTGATGCTCGTCATCAAATCAATTTCTCCTCTTTGGATAGCGCCTATAAATCCATTCCATGTTCCATTCTTTGATTGAACGCTTTTATAATTTCTCAGCCATTTTGTTTCAAACCTGAAAAAAAATTTATTTTTGAATTCTTTATCTAAGAATAAATATATACATATATATAGTGTGACTGGTCGCACAGCACACAACCTTCGGTAATCGAAAGTTGTGTTCTGTGCTTGTCACACCAGATTTTTTGTGTCGTCATATATTTAGCTCCGCCGATATATTAGAATTCAAGATGTAAAATTTATGAATATGGGAAAATATTTATATTTTGTTACCATCCTATCCTTCCTATTAAGTACAAGAGTAAAGTGTGCTTCAAAAGATTTCAATGGCAAAATGAGAATATACATTTTAAAGAGAATCTCAAAAATAATTGATTTTTGAATCAAAATCGTTTGAGAGAATTATGAGAAAATCGCAAAAAAAAAACCGAAAAAGTAGATCAGTAAGTACTTACTTGTTGGCCAATTTTGTTAAAAAGCTTCGTGTTACTCATAACTTAAATATAAAATTTCAACCTCCACTTTTTTTGCATTCAGGAGACCTCAAAACATATCCATCAAAATCTCGACATCGAATTTTTTAGATGATCACAATATATGGACCATGTTATGCATTAGTGTGTCAAGCGCCAAAAAAAAAATTAAAAATTGAGTTAAGCACGGAATATTGTTTCAAATGCTATATTTTTTATGAAATATGTTCTAAAAAAATGTATATTTTATGTTACTTGCACAATTGACAAAAAAATTATATATAATCCAATGAAAACAAAAATAAAATTAAATTGTGTGGCTTTATGAAACCACGATGCAAGTGAAACTTTTTTTTTCGGATCGTAGGCGTTTAACTGAAAATTTTCAGAAAATTATTCATTAAAATCGCGTTTTTAATGTTAACTTAATAATTGGAAAATGGGAATGATAATGGGAAATCAAAAGACGCATGTTAAAAACTGAGAAAAATATTTATTTAGTATTTGAATTATTTTAATTACCGAGACCAGAGTTACTGGTCACATTTACAATTTGTGAACCAGTGTATACGGATCTCGGAGAATAAGAAGTCAGATTTATGCCCCGATTAAAAAATTTTTTCTTTTCTCGGGTTCCTATATCTGAAACACACTTACTTTGCCATTGGCCAAATGGTTTTACCGACGGCCATTTAATTAAAAAAAAAAAAAAAAAAAAAAAATTATTTTAAATTATTTTAAAAATTGAAAAATTAAATCTCACAATTATTTTTTTATAATTCGTCATATATATTAAATTTCAATTTTCCTATTTTTGTCGTCATGGCTTGTGACGTCATAACTTGAAGCGTCACGGCCTTTGACGGCTTGTAATGCGACATGCTGATAGAGAAACGAAAACATTTGTGTCGATCAAAATAAAGTTTCACTTTAAAAACTTAAATGTTGATTTTCTCAAATCTCGGTAGCTGGCGCTTGACACACTAATGCGTAACAGGGTCCATATATTAAATACAAATATAGGTAAGAGAAAGTAATAATTACTCAATATTCATATATTTGGCGATAGTCTTCCACGTTTGGTAAAAGATTCCTCCATAGTGATAAATCCCCTTAATTTCTGTTACTTGACTCAACGGCGCCGCCTAAATAATAAAAAATTCTTAAAATATTTTTTAAAATTTTAATAAAAAAATGAAAAAAAAAAAAAGCTTACTTTTAATAGACCCAATTTAAGAAATATTTTTTGAAAATTCATCCTTTGATAGTAGAAATTGATTAAATTTGGAAAATTGGAAACATTGAAATTCCTCCGCTCCAAATTCCATTCTCCATGATCGATTATTTGTAGAGAAGAATTTGAATTTAAGCGAAAAACTTCCTTTAAAAATATCCGAGATTTTGTCTTTTGAACGATTAGAAAACGACAATTCAAGGGGATATAAATAACATCAGCATCAAAGATCAAATCTTCCTCTGAGTCTTCATCCATGAACAGCAAGAGGAAGTTATGAATGTCGCAAAATAAGAAGTTTATCTAAAAAAATGCAGAGTAATAGAGTAAAAATTTACTAAAGTTTTTCTTACATTGTTAGTGAATTCCAGTTGCTTAAAGTTAAGTTTTTTCCCAATTGCCTTCTTGGGTTTCTCTTCAAAGTCATCAATTTAAAAGATAATAAAGTTTTATATACTGTAAAAAAATTAAATATAGACTGCCAATTATATAGCTTACTAGGTTATATGTTTCAAAATATTTATTAATTATAAATTAACAGTTAATAAATTGTTAAAGCACTTCTGACGAGTGTCGAAATTCACATTCCAAGTGTTAATTTATAATTAATAAATATATTTTGAAACATATAACTTATTATTTTATTATTAATATAACTTAGTGTATAATTTTAATTTACAAAATGTTTCAACAATCCATAGTTTATTTAGATTTTTTCTTTGTGCAAGTCGCCTTAAAAATTTTGTAAAATTCTCATTACATTGAAAAAGCCCTCATAAAAATCCGTCAAGTAGTTTCGGAGATATGCGTTATAATAGGAAAAAAAATTATTATTCTATAAATTAATATTTAAAATTGTATTTTTCACATTTTATATGAATAGAGAATTTAATTTTAATAATTTTCCATTAGTGGTTTTAATTTTGGCAAAATGCAATTTAGAGTATAATAAATCTGTCCGTATAATTAAAAAAATCATTGTGTGGTTTTATGAAACCACGATGCAAGTGAAACTTTTTTCGGATCGTAGGCGTCGAGTGAAAGATAAGTTTTAGTGGGGGGGGGACGCCCCCTAGTAGCGCCAATAGAACTTTCTGAGGTCTGGAATATCATTTTCAATTAATTATCCTAGAGAAGCGTTATTTTAAATTTTATTAAAATCGAGTGAAAGATAAATTTTAGTGGGGGACGTCCCCCCAAAAGAACTTTCTGAGGTCTGGAATATCATTTTTCAATTAATTAGATCCTAGAGAAGCGTCATTTTAAATTTTATTAAAATCGAGTGAAAGATAAATTTCAGTGGGGGGACGTCCCCCCAAAAGAACTTTCTGAAGTCTGGAATATCATTTTTTAATTAATTAGATCATAGAGAAGCGTCATTTTAAATTTTATTAAAATCGAGTGAAAGGTAAATTTTAGTGGGGGGGGACGTCCCCCCAAAAGAACTTTCTGAAGTCTGGAATATCATTTTTTAATTAATTAGATCATAGAGAAGCGTCATTTTAAATTTTATTAAAATCGAGTGAAAGGTAAATTTTAGTGGGGGGGGACGTCCCCCCAAAAGAACTTTCTGAAGTCTGGAATATCATTTTTTAATTAATTAGATCATAGAGAAGCGTCATTTTAAATTTTATTAAAATCGATTGAAAGATAAATTTTAGTGGGGGGACGTCCCCCCAATAGAACTTTCTGAAGTCTGGAATATCATTTTTTAATTAATTAGATCATAGAGAAGCGTCATTTTAAATTTTATTAAAATCGATTGAAAGATAAATTTTAGTGGGGGGACGTCCCCCCAATAGAACTTTCTGAAGTCTGGAATATCATTTTTTAATTAATTAGATCATAGAGAAGCGTCATTTTAAATTTTATTAAAATCGAGCGAAGAATTAAAAAAAAACCCGGTGTGAGTCGCCATGACGTCACAACTAGTGACGTCATGGCTTGTAGCGTCATGGCTTTTTACGTCACCTCGTTACAAAGCGACATGCTGATAGAAGAACCAAAAAATTCGTAGTGATATAATAAAAGTTTCACTTTAAAAATTTAAATTTTCTATTTTATATGATTAATTATAGAATAATAATTGTGAGTTTTAATTTTAGTTTTTTTCTTTATATTACATCTATTCAGAAACTACTTGACGGATTTTTATGGGGTTTTATGTTATTCAATGTGTAGAGTATTTTACTATGTGGCTTCAAGAGCCTATTTATTATTTTAAAAAATCATTTAGAAATAAAAATTTTAAACAAAATTTAATTATTTTTTTAATTGCTCGCTAGCTTTTTGATGAAATCCGAAAAGGGAAAGGTCTCATTTTGGTGGGGCCCAAGGCAGGCTGAGCCACTAGTGAATAAATGAATTATTGAATATATTAAAATTAAGATGAATGGATTTCTCTGGTGTGGAAGTGGCAGTCAAGAAGGGGTAGTCTCCCCAACCAATCGATCTCCCAATTTGTGAGGTTTCGGTTCACCGTTTTACCTGATGATGCTCCAATAAAGCTAGACCGAAACGTCCTAAATTGGGAATTGATTCAACAAAATGAATACTAAATGAATTGATTAAATTAAATATTTACTTGTTGGAGTATTTTTTGTTTCATTGACGTGGAATAATTTAAAACAATCATCTGCCTTCCCCCATTCGGGCATCTCTCATTGGCTATTGGGCACAATTTCGAATTTATTGATATCCAACTTTTTATTTGTTCTTGACAGTGGCTTTTTATATGAAAATAATTCAAATCTGCAACAAAACAAAGAAAAAACAAAAACAAAAACTCCATTTAGTAACGGTAAACATGTTATATGAAAACAAAAGTGAAATTGTTAAACAAAGCTTTTTTTTATTGTTCAATTTTTTTTTTTTTTTTTTTTTTTTTTTTTTTTTAAAAAAAACACTCACACTTTTTTCTCATTCACTCTCACATTCACACACACATTCACACAGTCTTCTCGGCAACTTAGGCCATTTAAGACTTTTACGATAACCGTTATTTAATAATATATATTTATTTGGGGTCCAGGCATCTTATTTAAGCCATTTGGTATCCAAATGGCTTAAATAAAATCATCGGACTGCCTGGGGTCCGAACCCGCGACGTTTGGTATACGAGGTTAGCACGCTAACCTCTACACCAAGCCCCGAGGGCTATTGTTCAATTGAAAGCTTTTTTTTTTTTTTTTGAAACCTTTAATATTCAAACTGGATGATGGATGATCTTTAAATACATTTAATGTCTTGTACATACAATTTAAGGGAAGATAAACAGAACAAACACATTCAGAAAAATCAGAAATAAAATAATTGTGATATTTTCATTATTTTTTTAATTTTTAGCTTCTTTTACTACAATCTCGCTACCCCCCCCCCACCTGGGGTCCTTCTTAGGTTTCATTTTAAAGGCAGCTGATAATTAATTTTTATATTTTATTTTAATAACTAAATTTTTTTTTAATTCTACAACAGCTAAAAATCTAGCCACTTTTTGTGTCCCATAAAAATCCGTCAAGTAGTTTCAGAAAGAATGGGTTATAAAGAAAAAATCTGGTGTGACTGGCGCACAGCACACAACTTTCTCTTACCTTCGGTAATCGAAAGTTGTGTTCTGTGCTTGTCACACCAGATTTTTTGTGTCGAAATATATTTAGTTCCCGACAGTACGGTACATTTGAATTCAGATGTAAAATTTATAAGTATGGGAAAATATTTATATTTTGTTACCATGGCAACCATTTTTCCTATCTTTCCTATGAAACACAAGAGTAAAGTGGTCTTCAGAAGATTTCAATCGCAAAATGAGAATATACATTTTAAAGAGCATCTAAAAAATAATTGATTTTTGAATTTTAAAAAAAATCGTTGGAGCAAATTTTGAGAAAATCGAAAAAAATTGAAAAAGTACATCAGTAAAGTACTAGTACTCTTTGGCCGATTTTGATTAAAAGCTTATTTTTCCGGTCCCGGGGGTGTTTAACTTAAATATAAAATTTCAGCCTCATAGCTCAATTCCTTCATGCTTAAAATTGAACACACACACACACACACACCCACCCACACACACACACACACACACAGACAGACCATGTCGCGAAAACCACTTTTTTGGATTCAGGGGACCTCAAAACGTGAAGATCCATCAAAATCTCGACATCGAATTTTTGACATGAATCCAATACTTTCTCTCTATATATATATTACATATATACATAGGTAAGAGAAAGTAAAAATTAAAATTAAATCTTACAATTATAATTCTATATATAATTATTTAAATATAAAATTTTTGTCTTTTATATGGCAAAGTTATTTAAGTAATCTACAGTAGGCTATATACATAATTACGTAGTGTCTGTCCCATTCTGTTTAACCAAATTCCCGTTAGAATTTAGAAATGAAATTTAAACACCCTTAAAGAGGACGTTATTGAAAGTCAGGGAAAAATACTCGAGAGCCTAAATTTCTAAATTCTAAAAAATTGGGTTCTATCTCTCTCGTGTCATTATCATGTTTTTTTTTTTTTTTTTTATTTAAGGACTTTGTGGGCATCTATGGCCATTTAGTATAATTAATCAAATAAGACAACTAAGGGAGTGTTTATAATTAATTCGCTGAAAAATTACGTTAGATGTTTAATGAAAGGCAAGAGACCGCCAAAGGCGGGCGGTGCGGCTAGTTCTTAGATAAATATTTTCACACTTACCTTGTAGAGGATTATTTTCGACAAAATAAACACATTTAATGTTCAAATAACGTTTAAATGCATCTAAAAATAAACAATCTTGATTAGAATACGAATAGCCAAAAATAAGAAATAAATAGAATAATTGCGTCATCATCGTCATCTTCATCAATGTAGAGTACGGATATTAATGGATTTTATAAAATTCTCTTTTTCTTTTATTCTTTTTTAATGAAACTATTAAGTGCGCAGAGCGTGTCGTTAATCGCTCCTATTTAATCTCATTATTATTTAAATTTTGCATTTATATCTATAAATGATTCTGATAGAGAGATAGATATAGAATTAATTAGACGGAGAGAATTTCATTTCTATTTATTATTTATAAAATTAATGGACCTTTTTTTTCTCAATAATTATATTCATTGATTATAATAATAAATTAAACGGAAATACAGAATGCCCTAATTTCTGTCACGTGACAAAAATAAAAAAAAATTATTTTTAACCTTTGCTCATTATAAGAGCGGAATAAAATAAAAAAAAGCTCGGGTAGCTCGTGGTCGCCATCCACGTGCTCACAATTTGTGAGCCCCTGAGTGGTCAATTTAATTAAAATTTTAAATTCCAAATTTTTAAAGAAAATATTAATTAAATGCAAAAATTAAAATTAAATAGAAAGAAGAAGAAACAGCACGAGAAAGATTAGTTGATTGGAGAGATCAGAAGGATTACTCGTAATTATTTGCAGATGGTAGTGCAGGAATAAAAAAATTCGAAGAATTTTATCGAGGATATTTATTTGGCATGACGACTGACATTGCAATTATTCAGTTTCGGTCAAGGTTGACCATCTTCAGGCCTGTAAACATATACGTGAATGAGTGCAAGAGTCTTAAACAGTAACCATTGTCAATTAGTCAAAAAATTTTTTGAAAACCTTTACAAAGCTTATACAAAACAAAATTCTTTACAAAAATTTTCCTGATCATCTCTAATTTTAAGAATGAAAAATTAGGATTAGACATTTTTATCACAGTTGTAAATGATTGTAATGGAGAAATCTAAATTAAATTTATTTTTTATATATATATTTGCAGTATATTATTGAATTGCATTTACCAATATCCTCATGTTTCTTATGTGAACACAGTGTATATATATACACATCCAAAAGCCAAATTTTATTTGCAGGCAACGTGGAAAACAATTTCAACAAAATTCGCAACTTCAAGCTACCAAGAGTAAGGTGTGCGTTCTGCATTCAAATGAGACGTAGAATGTTAAAAAATAATTAATATACTATTCCCTAAAAAAGGAAGATGTCAAGGTTATAAAATGTTAAAATTTTAATTTCACTCAAAATGGTTACCTCTAGATGGAAATTTGCAAACGCATGTGTTGCTTTGGAAAAACGTATAGATCAATGACTGATTTAGATGGCCACAGCCTAAATAATCTAACGAAAGAAATTTTTAATTAATAGAAGGCTGATTTTACCCTTTAATGAGGAAATCAGTTTATTAAGGCAAACAAAAGCACTTTGTTCTCAGAAAGTTGGAAATTATTATATAATGCACAGCCAACTTGAATGGCTTAAATGTCACCAAACTAAAAGTTTTAGTGCTTTTCTTTCTGTTAGTTGGCGGTAAATTCAATTCAAATTTTTGCTGCCTTGAACTCAAGAAAATTTTATTAATATCAAAATATCTTTTTTAAAAACTCAGCAATATGTAAAAAATTCTTCTGAACGACGCGTTATCCTCCACATTGCCTTTACAAAGCGATTACATTTGATTGTTAAAACAAGGAGACAGCTAACATTCATAACCCAATTAATTACACCATACATCAAAGTCCTTGGATGTGTATATATAATTATGCAAACCAGGGAACGACTGGTCATTAAGTCAACCCTTTACATATATATTGTATATTTTATTTTCTAATTTTATGGTTAATTTACATTAATACATTCTTATTTATAAGATAAACAGAGAGAGAGAAGGACTTATGCAATTGTTTAGCCAACAAACAAATTTTCACTATAAAACTTGTTTTTAATTTTGTTTATAACATCAAAATACACCAGGGATGATCTCTCTAGCTCAGTTTTATGATTAATACTCTCTTTTTCAAATACATTTATGAAGAAACTTTCCAAAAATTTCCGCCTTATAGGATCCCTCTCACCCATCATTATTTTCACACTTTCAAAATCAAACTCATGCTTCTCCTCCAACGAATGTTGGCTAAGAGCCGTACATGGAAGGTTTTTGCCTACAGAATAAAAATGTTCTCTAAGCCGAGTTTTAAGGGGCCTTTTGGTTTCTCCAAAGTATATTGTGCTGAGATTTTGTCTAGAACATGATTTGCACGGAATGGCATAAATCAACTCTTTGCGTTCTAATATACTGGGACGAGATTTGTTGTTAGTTACTTGACCCAGTGGTTTACTTATGGAAAAACTAAAATGTATGCTAAACCTTTTTGCTATTGATTGAATAATTTCTGATAATATAGGCACGTACGGAATGGAGCCAAAAATGAGTGGTGATTTGTCCTCTTTTGCTGTCTTAATAGGTTTTGAAATGGGATTAATTTGCTCACTAATCAACTCATCAACAAACCCATTTGGATAGTGGTTCGCTGTGAATTTTTCTTTTAATTTAGACAAATTTGTTTCCAAAAAAGAAGGATCTGAAATTTTCATCAGACGGACTATTTCATTTTTGACTATGTTCATTTTTTGGTGTATGGGATGATGAGAATGATAACTAATTGACCTATTTGATTTCTGAGGTTTTATATATATATCAGTTTTTAGTGTGTTATCTATATTTCGAATTATTTTAATGTCCAAGAAATTAATCACACCTTCATTCTCGAGTTCAAAAGTGTAACTGATATTGGGATGAAAACTGTTTAAGGCAGAAAGGACTTCTGGACATAGACTCCTATTTATAACACCCAGACTGTCATCTACATAAAATAAAAGCAATTTGAAGTTGAACTTTGAAAAACTTGCTGATACATGTGATCTAAGAACAAATCAGCTAACACTGGAGAAATGGACCCCCCCAATAGGACAGCCGGACACTTGTTTATAGATGTCTTCTCCATATTTGAATATGTTAGAGTTCATACACATTTCAAAGGCTTCTATGAACTCTTTTAATGGTATGTTAGTATATGGAGATAAAATGCCCCATTTTTGAACAATGATATCTTTCAATATATCCAATGGTAACGACGGATACAAGTTCGAAATATCGTAGCTGACTAGGATATCCCCTTCAGACAATCGTACTCCTTTGATTTTCTCTAGAGCCTCAAAGGAATTTTTGACTCCTATGTTCAAAACTAACGGCTCTCCTAAGTATATTTGATATATAGACACTAAGTTTTTGATTGGCAGTATCATATCCTGTTATAATTGGCCTCAAGGGATGATTGTCTTTGTGACTTTTTTACTAAAAAATATAAATTACCAGGGTAGTATTGGTGATATGAGTAAGTCTCTTTCTTTCTTACTTAAATAATCGTTATCGTGAAATCTTTTAATTAGCTGATTAATATTTTTCTCGGAATTCTTCGCTGGGTCTCTGATTCTAGTAATCACTTTATATTTCGAATTATCTCCTAAAATCGCTTTAACTTTTTGATCACAAGATGGCCGATCATGGATAACAACTGAAACAAGGCTTTATCAGAATTTAAAATTACAACACCACTCTCATTCAGCTTCTATAAAATTTTAACTTTCACTAATAGATCGGCTCGAGTTTGACTTTCTACTTTTTTTGTTCATATATGATGAATTGTTGTTTCTATTAAGGAAATTTAAAATACAATTATTGATTTACTGCGAAAAAATTTTTTGGGATTTGATATTTTTCATTTTATTGACAGTGGATTCAACACCTGCCAAGATATTAAGAACTGTTTTTTTTTCCGGTCTAGAACAAAGCCTAGCTTAG
>JAKCPI010028614.1:0-18235 GCA_023213315.1 Euborellia annulipes | reverse complement strand
AGAAAGTATTGGGATCATGTCAAAATGTGGAGATTATGATGAAAATAGCATGGGTTTTGAAGTCCCCTGAGACAAATTTGCGAGACTCACTTTTTTGGACTCAGGGGACCTCAACACATGTCATGTATTTCCATTAAAATCTCTACATCGAATTTTTGACATATCACAATACTTTCTCAGTATATATTACATATATAGGTAAGTGAAAGTAAAAATTGAAATGATTTAAAAAATAATTTCCAATTTAGTATTTAATCATACCCTTGAAGACGTTCCATAAAACGAGCCATTAATTTTTCAAAAAAAAGAATTAAATGTTTCTGCAAGGCTACAATCCTCAACAAGAGGATGATTTGAATCCACAATTGGTCCAATAAGAATTACTACATCTGGTTTATGATCAGCAACATATGTGGCAAGATCAGCAAGTGGTTGATAATTAAGCGTATCACTTTGAGTGAATGGTCCACATGCTATCACGATCTGAAGATCACCTATTGAACAATTAAAACTTTCTTATTATCTTTATAAAAAAGTATGATATTCAAAAACATAAAATCTTACTTACTTTCATTAGTAAATGTCCTCAGAGGGGGAAGAGCTTGAGTAAAAATTTTTTCCGCCACTATTTTAGTGTCTTTTCCTTTACCAAATTCCGATAATACCGCGGCTATCTATTTAAACCTATTAAAATTAGTAAATATCTTTAGTATTATGAATAAAATTTCAAATTACTCACTTGGCCTGGAAAAATTGCCAATTCATCAATATCCTTAAAAGTGATTGGTTCCAAAACAAAATCTCCTTTTTCATTTTGGGTATCTAAGTTTACTTTTTCTAAAGTCATTCGTTCATTACCTGATGTTGAGGTAATTCTGCCGGTAATAATACGATAATTCTAAAATAAAACGCAAACAATGTATTAGAAATTTGTATTTCAATTATAATTTTTTCTATCCTATAATAAAGAATATTAACTCAAGAATATTCTTTATATTCTTTGTATAAATTAAATTTAAAAAATTTTAGGTTAATCGGAAAAAATTGAATAAATAAATACTTTTTTTTTTAGTTAGTGTTAAATATTAAATTATTTTTTATTAACAAATAAATTAATAAAAGTAAAATTAATATTGACATAAAAGGAAACAAAAGAATGAAGCAGCCCTTCTTATTTAACCTCATTTCAATTAAAATTTTTTCTTATTTATCAAGTTGAGCCAGTGAGATCATTCATAATATTTTTTTCGAAAATTTTCTCCTTTCACAATTTAAATTCCCTATAGCGATTAGAAAGCAAAATAAAATATTATTAAGACGGCAAAATATGATAAAGGTTTCCTTAAAATTTGAATATAATTATATATAATAAGAATATCATCACCTATCTTATTTACTTATTTAGGGGTGTAGGGGTGCAAAGCAGAGAAAATTTTCCTTTGGTGCTCTCGATATGCTTTGGTTTAATAACTAATTTTTTGTATTTAATAAAAGAATCAAAAAGCCAAAGTCCATTTCTGTTTGATAAAAAATAATAATATTAAATTTGTTATCAATACCATGAATTCTGAAGGGATTTGATTGATAATTTGTTTATCAACAAAATTTAGACGTTCTTGAAGATATTGTCCAATCTGGCCATAAGACGGGAAATTTGTTAAAGAAGATTCCATTAGACTTGAAACTTTGATTAATTCTTTTCGACGGATTCCATGCCAATTCGATTTATCTTCCGATGTATCTGCTCCAAATGAAGTTGCAACCGAACCGGCATTTGTTCGGGTTTCATAACGCGACGATGGAGTCAAGCTGTAATAAAATATTTTATTAGAAATAGAGAGAAAGTTTTTTTCTTAATAAAATATTAGTTAAGTTGGGTAAACCTAATTAATCAAAAAATTAAGACACATTCTCCCAGGGAATATACATCAAAATAATTGTAAAATATTGATATATTATATTTATAAAAACATAATAACAAAATGTTTTGTCCAAGAGCAAAACGTTTTGCTCAATGCCAACGCACACCGATAGATTAATTCTTTCAACAACCTTGCTCTGATGATGAATGATTATTCCCCGAAACGTCACAAGGTGAAATAAAGAATTTTTTCCAAGAGTAGGTGGATTTAAAAATCCATGCGAGTTTTCTTCCACTTTTGGGTTCGCTTTAATATAATTAATTATAAACATGGAAAGATTAAGGTATAATATTAATAGAACAAGAAAATTTGTATGGAACCATAAGGGTGGGATTCATAAATAGTTTGTTGTTATGAACACCGAAGGCAGGGTTCCAATTAATTTCTCCTCTATAAGCATACACGAATCATCATTTCAGGATGAAGTCATGCCAAGAAAGAGGAAAATATATTCTCAAAAAACTCTTCAAAATTGTTGAGTTTGATGGCTGTAGATATTCAATAAGGAGAGGACGTGAGCCTTCTAAAGGCCAAGTAAATTAAAAAACTTGTATATCCTATCGCCGAAGTTTCGGGCTTCAGCGCAAGCAGAATTGTCAAAAATCAAAATTTTTTTTTATCTTAACACTCAATAAACTTAGTTTGTTTTTAAAAAGACGGGATTTTTTAAAATTTCTCTTCCTTTATGAATTAAATAAAATAAAAATTCTTACGCTGTAGCTGAAAAACTAGCTGGAGAAAATTCAGTAGCATTTTTACGTCGGCGTTCGGGAGTTTTAAGACAGTCATCTGGTGCATTTTTCTAGAATAAAAAAAAAAAAAAATTAGTATTTATTATGTAATTGTTAAGAGGGAAGGGTTTGGTGGCATTTGAGACAACAAAAATTCAAAGAATTTTTGTTATAGGGAGCTCTCTTTCAAAGATGTTTTATTTTTATTAGAAGATGCCCAACATTGCTCTAATGATTCCAAGTAGACGAGTATGGATCTAGTCATGATCAAATACTACATGACTGCGACCCATACTCGCCAACTTGGATTCACAATTCTTGTAATGACTTTTTCTGAAATAAAAACAAGTTAATTTAAATCTTTCACTTATCAAAATTATTCTTAGAACATTTGGTTGGTCCTTAATTCGAATTTCAAGAAAAATAAAACTTGATGCATCAAAATCTCGACATCGAATTTTTGACATGAATCCAATACTTTCTCTCGATATATATTAACATATATAGAAATAAGAGAAAGTAATTTAATTATATTACATTCTTTATAGAATGTAGGTGATTAATAAGTAATGAATGTGTTTTAACTTGTTCTATTTTTCAACTCAACAGGATGCAGGTCCCCTCTCCCATTATACAGCAGCCAGCGTCTGATCGGATTTTCAATGAATTGCTCATTTATTCGTTCACAATTAATGAATAGTGTTTATGAAACATGAAACCTCTCAATAGAGGCTTTGATCAATTTCCTTATGGTTCAAAGATCAATCCGAAAAAAAATATTTCAAGTCTCTTATATTACTCATTGTTAATGGGGAAAAAGAATTAAAAAATAATGCAAATGGAAAATTCCTTGGTATGGGTGTAATTCATTAAGAAATTCTCATTACTAATAGGGGAACTGTAAAATGGAAATTTTATATTTCATAGAATTCTCTCAGGTATATATTTTTGAAATAAATTAAAATAATAAAAAAAATTTTCCTTATTAGCATGATTGTGAAATAAAAGTTCTATTTCGAAATATCTACAAATAGAGAATTAAATGAAGAAAAAAAAAATAATAAATGGTTAATAATTATATAAAAAAAATGACTTTTTCCCAGAAAATTGTTTAGGAATTTATTGATATGAATTATTTCGATCACTTATTTTTGTCTTTTGACCAGACATTCAAAATAAAAAATCATTTTACAATTCATATCATATAAAATGATTCTCACTTGACTTTTGATGTAAAATTCTTTATGAATTATTTTATCTTATTTGAAGGTCAAAAAAATAAGTGACCAAAGCGCGTTGATTTTATAATAACAAATTAACATAGTTAAATCGAAAAGAAAAAAAAAAACTTCCATTTATTAAAATCTATTAAAAAAATAAATATGCGTTTTCAATAGATATTAATATTTTTCGATTAAAAATAATTAGAATAAGAAAAAAAAAACCGATTTAATACAAATTATAAAAAATTTTTTATTAATATAAATTTATCCCATATTAATAAAAAATATATTAATATTTCTGGAATAAGAAAATTAAAAATTATTAGAGTGGGTTGTATCTTATTATATTTTAAGTAGCAATTTTTTTAAGAATAAAAGGGATGTATACATGCCTAAATGTAGGCGGTTGTGTGTATGGCATGCAACAGGTTGTTGTACCCATGGAGATTCCTCTTTATTCCCTTCCATGTGATGGAGATGATGTGAAAGGCGGGCAGCCTTTGATGAGTGTGGATCTAGTCACAGTATGATGACCTGTGCCCACTACACCCGCACTCATCCAAGGCCAGCAGCCAAACGACGTGGCAACCGTGGATTTAGGTTGACCCTCAGCGTGACCCTACACACGTCATAAACGTCGGCGACCAATCACTCGTTCAACACAACATAACAAAAAAAAACACCTACATCCTTTTTAAAAGGTTTCAATCAATTTCTAACCAATTATAAAAAAAATATATATATACAGTAATTTAAAAATGAATAATTTTTTTTTGTTATATTTTTAAATAAATTAAAATTTATATAATAAATATACAAATACACTTACGTGATTTTTTTTTGGATGGTTAGAAAAATGTAAATGAAACAAAGAAATTTAAGATGAGAGTGTTTGTGTCAATGCTACAATGGCGCAGGACTGGCTGGCCTTGAGACTTCTCAAGAAATCGAGGGGGAGTTCAAGGAGGGGAGCACCCCTCCCCACCCCACTTCCCCTTCAGGACGCCATCCAACGAACAAAGACTTTCAATTTTGTGTTGGAAAAAAATTCCCAAAGAGAATAAAAAAAAAAAATAAAAATTAACTCACTTTTTGTGGGGCATTCAGGCTCGAGGAGTATGAATCTAAAATAGCATCGTCACAATTATATCTAAGAAATTATTAAGGAAAAAAATGTTTGAAAAAAAAAGAATTTAACAACTATTTTAATTTGATAATAAGGATACGTATTAGATGTTTCAGCTTTATATATTATCAAAGCCGGTGTTTTCTCGATAGTTTTTGTTTTTGGTTTTTTGTTTGATTTCTCCAATTGGTCTTGGGCCATTTGATATAAATATTTAGAAGTTGGAGGCTGGCTATTAAGTTTAGATATTGAATAAGCGATCCACATATTAACAAATTCTTCTTCATCAACATGATGTAAAATACAGAGCTCTTGACCTGAAAACGAGGATAAGATTAAAAACAATTAATTTCTACACAAAAGATAAAACTCTTTCTTTACTTACAAACATCGAGAATTTCAGGGTTAACTTCTATTCCAATAAATTCGAAATTTTCTTGTAAAAGCGTACGATTAACCATTTTAATAAAGGAAAAGAGAATCAACCATTTGTAAAGTAAGCAATGGCAATGAGAAATTGTGAATGAAATAGCGTACGCTCTTTTATGAAAAGGCGGGAATCAAATGGCGGTTTCTTCTCTTGGCCTTCGCTTCTACAAGCCTAGTCAAGAGAATGTTTGACAATTTTTTACTTTTCTTTTATAATATAAAATATTAATCGTAAAAATATTATATTAATTTAATAAATATTATTTAAATAATGTAAATTAATATAAATAGCTTATAATTTTTCATAATTAATTTCATACTTATTTAATATTTTTTTTTTTAATATAAAAAATATTAAAATACAAAAATAAAATTTTCTACTAATTGTTGACAGAATTATGTATTTTTAAATTAATTTCCCAGTTTAGCTATGAAAATAGAAATTGTCTAAATTCAAATAATACATTTGATTTTAATTATTTAAAGAACAAATGTGTTTCTTTCAAGAAACTATAATGTTTAATTTTTATTTTAAAAATTTAAAAAAATAAGTCCGAAATATTTAGAATTATGCGTATCACGGAATTATGCCCTTTTACAAATAACTAATAAATGCTTTTACAAATAAACCGCACAAAATATTTTATGATTAATCCCTCTGTTGACAAAATATTGAACTTTTATAAAATATAGTAAAAATGTGGTGTCTTAATATTCATTCCCCTGCCAATATCTGCTCATAAACATTTTTAAAGCCATTGTTTATAAAACTTTCCTGAATCTTACAATCTATCTCTCAATATAAAAAAACATTAAAGCCATTGATTAAATTTAATTATAAATAGATTCTTTGAGTCTGCAATATTTCCATGTTAAATTATTTAATAAAATCATCATAATATAATATATTTTATAGAATAAATAATGGCCACAAATATCTCAGAGTTTAGTAGCGGAGGTGCCCCAGCTGACTTTCCTTTGTCCTCCTCTTATGAACATGAAAATGACAACAAAAGTTCAACACTTCTTGAGAAATGTCCTTTATGTAACAATGCACGAAAGATTTTTTATTGTCAGCAATGTATTCACGACGGAAATTTTTATCATTCTAACGCAATAACTGAAAGGTAACCTTCATTTTATTTTTAACATTTAATTTTTTTTCTTATAAATATTTTCTTTTCTTGGCTATTTCAGATATGCAGAGAAACGATTGGATTTTATATTAGCTAAAAGACGTCTTCTATATGTAGCAGAATTATGCGAAAAAATTTTAGGAAAACAAATAAAAGTTAATAATATGGTAAATTGACATTTAACTCTCTTCCCCCCCCCCACTCTTGCGTTCTAGACAAAGTCATGATCCTCACAAAAAAGAGAATAATATATAACATAATAGAATAACATTAATATAAAAACATATAAATAACACTAATATAAGAATATATTCTAAATTTAGAGTTGTTTTGGGTAAAATCTATTGTTCCTTCAATCAGTCATAGAATCATTATTGTATAAAGTAAGTATATGTTGAAAGACACATAAACAACTAACTCTGGGCACACAAAAACTTAATACGACTAATGACGGAACCATAAATTTGACCCAAAACATTAACTATTTTGAGATTTTAGTTACCAAAAAAATTGACTGACTTTTACGCTTGCTGGTGGCAAATATCTTTAATGAGTTGAGCAAATTTTTAATATTTTTTTTGGTTTAAAATGAATGAATAGTTGATGACATGGGCGTACCCAGGATCAAATCTAGGGGGGGGGGGGGCATGGTCAGATCATGGTCGTCCAGGGGGGGGCAGATCATGGTCGTCCAGATTGTGACATAGCTGTTTTTTTATAGAGGGGTAAAGCCTTCGAATTAAAGGCCTAAAAACCCTCGAGTCCTAACAAAAAGAATCATTCCCCGTCGCCAACCACCAATTTTGTTTCGTTTCATCACTTTATAAACATTTAATTTTTTTTTTGTTGCTTCTAGGGGGGGGGGCAGCTGCCCCCCCTGCCCCTCGCTGGGTACGCCCATGGTTGATGATATGACATTTTATTATTATTATTATATTTATAATTTATTAACATTTTAATTTTTATTACAGAATAATGAGATTGATAATTGCCAAGAAAGAATTAGAATTCTCAAGTTCTTGATAAATGAAAAAAAACAAAAGATTTTATCAGGTATTTTTAAATTTAACACACATTTTATATTTTTATTAAGATATTGTTTTTTATTACAAAGACAATCTCTAATCAGTTAGTAAACTGTCCTAGGTCACCGAATAGCATGTTTTCTAGATTCATCCTCAAAAAAATTAACTTCCTAAGAAACGAGGACTAAATATATACTGTATCTAAAGAATCCTAGATAATTGGGCTAGGGGACTAAAATTGTTTAAACTTTGGGGTGTTACTTGGGTGATGTCGCTGTGATATAAAATTGAAAAGGAAGAATGGAGCGGTGTAAAACTTGAAACCCACCTCAATAAAACACACTGTGATAAGACGTACGGTATCTAAAGGAACCCTCACTCACACTTGCAAAAATTTTACACAAAATTTTGAAGATACAAATACATTGAAAGTATGAGGAGAAATTTTGCAAAAAAAAAATGGAGTCTTCAATATTTAGTGAAGCGTTCAAAAGTTTTGAAAATTTTTGCACACTCGTCAATATTTTGTCCTTCCGTCGTGAAAAGTTTAATCGACAATGAAATGTTGTACAATATGTATGTGTAGTGTGAGGGGTCCACGACCATTCAATGTTTTACACAAAAATCTAGCTCAATATTTTTTCAAAAAATTTTGAGCGATAGTTTTGAGGGCCCCTTAAGAGTCTGATGCAAGAAAAACTACATTACTTGTTCCCAACTAGCCGTATTTGCCAATTATTTCATATGAGCTTTGTCTGTCATTTGTAACACTTTCACGTCTTGGCATTTGGATAATCGTTTGATCTAAATTGAAATAAAATTTTTTCATAATTAATATCATTGATAGCCCTGTATTTACATTCCCAAAAGGTCTCTCCATTTCGATCAAAACATACCCCAAAAAAGTGCTGAGAAGCCAAAAAGGAAGAGAGAGAAACAAAATTTGAAAACCAAAATTCTATTTTTAAATACATTCGAAAGACAAAATTTGATATCTGGCTAGATCAAGAAACACATGCGAAGATTCCCATATAAAAGTGCAAAAATAGCATCTAGAATCTTTGCATGTGTATGTCTTGGCTGTTCCCACGGGACTGGGGGATTACTGTCTGGAAAAATATGTTATAAAAGACCATCCCCCACTCCCTTCTCTCTCGAACTCATCAGTGCCGGACGAACTTGTTTAAACAATTTTACAATAAACTTATATTTTCAATCTTCACATTTATCATTTAAAGCCTGACGATATAATTATAGATAATTAGACCTTTGAGTGTTTTAAAACACTAATTGCCTTTTCAATGTGTTTTAAAAATACATGCAAAAACAATACCATTTTGAGAAAACGAACTCCTACTTATCAATAGATAGTTTGCCAAATTGGCTGACCAATAATCCAATTTTCACAATACCTTCAAGCCTATTTTGAATGTAATTTGCATTATAAATGAGATCAAAAATTATCTTTTATAGATGAACGCCGACGAGATGATTTAAAAAAAGAAAACCAAAGAAAGAGTATATTCAAAATATATTCTACAGGAAGAAATCGCTTTAAAGATATGATAAAACACAAGCATCAAGAGAAAACTGAAGAAGTTTCTG
Source organism: Euborellia annulipes (assembly GCA_023213315.1). Taxonomy (NCBI): domain Eukaryota; kingdom Metazoa; phylum Arthropoda; class Insecta; order Dermaptera; family Anisolabididae; genus Euborellia; species Euborellia annulipes. The sequence continues at coordinate 9,038 of JAKCPI010028614.1, read as the reverse complement.
ATAAACTGTCAGAAGATAATCAGAAAAAAAATTATGAGAAATTAATAGAAACCCAAAAAGCCTTACAAGAAATGATAAAAAAAGATATACAACATTTGACAGATTATATTTTTCCTATTCACTTAGTTCAACCAACTCAAAGGTATTAATTTATTTAAATCCAAAATAATTCATAATATTTAATAACTTCTTCAACAGTGAGGCTTCAAAAAGTGGTACTGATCCTGAAATTCAAGATACCGTATCAGCCCTAGCCGATGCAAGCCGAACAACTTATATAAGAGGTCGATGGATCTTTAATGATACATCTGGAGAACTCCATCACTGTATTGTAGCCCCGACACTTCCAGGCTCGGGAGATTATTCGGCGTACAGTACTTGGGGTATTTTATTTTATAAATCTTATTTCAGCTTAGGCCAACCACTTATAAGATTTAGGAGGAACTTGTCATAGGTAGTAGACAAATATGCTTATATGGTTTCATTGATTCCATTTGTATTATACTATCTTAGACAAAAGGACAAAATATTTACACAAGGTTAGTCTTGCAACATCTTCAGTAGTTATCGTTTCGATAATGTTTTCTTAATGTATATTGAATAATTGGTTGGTCAACTCTGCTCTAATGTTGTTTAAATATAAAATTTAACATTGAATTATGTTTTTTGTTTTTGTTTAGTAACAACAAATAAAGATAGCGTCCCGTCAGGACCTAGCGATGGATGTGAACGAAATATTGCTTATAGTATAAGTGCGGCTCTCACTTACACAACACAACTTCTAAATGTTCTTGCTTATTATTTAGATGTTCGACTACCTTATCGATTAAATTACAGGTAATATTTTAATTAAATAACTTTTTTTTCTTTTTCTGTTATATTATGATATATAAACTTGAATTTGTTAATTTAGCGAATTTTGTGGCAACGAATTAACGGATAGACAATTTGCTCGTCGAGTAGCAAAATTAAATTGTAATATTTTACATCTTTGTTTTTCTCAAAATATAAATCCCGAACTACTTCAGCCAACACATACTTTACAAAATCTACTTACACTTTTAAATTCCGAAAATATCTTAAAGGATTTTGGAAGGTTAGTATTTTTATAAATAATCATTTGCTTTTTCTAGTCATGTCAGTAACTTTAAAGTTATAAGCATATTATCTATTAGAGATTCGTTGGGATTAATTGGTAGTTACCTTAGAGACTACGAATCTAATCCTCATTAAAGGTTTTAAGATAATATAGAAACTGCTTAAGGTGCTTTCATTAAGGGCAGTATAATTGTCTAAAGCTCTTAAAAAGTCTGATCATTTTCAGAAGAGGTCGTCCAATTGAACTTGATCCAGTCTTAACTACAAATTTAGAAGAGCCATTGTTACGAGATCTTGAAAATAATCGTGATTCAAGTTCAGATGAGGAAAGTGATCATCTGCCGTTTGAATGGGAAGCGGTAAGTTGGCCAGAAACATATTTAGAAAAGCCATTGTTACCAAGTCTTGAAAATAAGCCTGAGAAAAGTGATCTTCTGATTATTGAATGGGAAGCGGTAAGTCGGTCAGAAACAAAATTAGAAGAGCCATTGTTACAAGATCTTGAAAATAATCGTGATTCAGGATCAGATGAGGAAAGTGATCATCTGTCTGTTGGATGGGAAGCGGTAAGTTGGCCAGAAACAAATTTAGAAGAGCCATTGTTACCAGATCTTGAAAATAATCGTGATTCAATATCAGATGAGGAAAGTGATCATCTTTCTTCTGAATGGGAAACGGTAAATTGGTCAGAAATACAATCTTAACTACAAATTTAGAAGAACCATTGTTACCAGATCTTGAAAATAATCGAGTCATGATTATTTTCAAGATCAAGTTCAGATGAGGAAAGTGATCATCTGCCTTTTGAACGCACTAGAGAAAGAAATGTATTGAAAGTATTAGTAGTATATTCTTTTATTCCATGCCTAATTAAATATGTCCACACTTCTGCCTTCTGCCATTCAACTTGTCTCTTCTTTGTGCTCTTGCTACTCCCTCTTTCATTTGGGGTTTTTTCTATAGGGTATGCTGCAAAGTGCCTCATTTGTTCAACTTCTAATGTCATCTTTTAACTTCATCAACTATGTTCTTAGGCTGAATGCACACCAATTGAGCAAAAACTTTTTCGGACAAAACGTTTTACCCAAGAGTCAAAAGTTTTGCTCAATGCCAACGCACACCGATTGAGCAAAACACTCAATGACAAAACATTTTGCTCTATGCCAATGCACACTGATTGATCAAAAGTTTTCGGACAAAACATTTTGTCCAAGAGCAAAACGCTCAATGGCAAAAAATTATGTCCAATTGTGTTTTGCCTCCTCGGTGTGCGTTGACCCATAGAAAAAACAGTTTTAGGCACAATTAGTCAAAAACCTTTTGTTCGAAAACGTTTTTGCTCAATTGGTGTGCGTTCAGTCTTAAATTTTTTTTTATTTTTATTTTGGTCTCTCATAATCTTCTCTTCCTGATTCCTGGTGATTGTCGTCTAGGTGCGTTTAGGTTTTGTATCCATTTTTCAAAAAAAAATTCTTCACAAATCTGGCATTAATTTTATTTTATTTTGCCCAAAAGAAAAAAATATTTTGGAAGTCGAATATCAAATTACTTGAATTCAAAACCTTCACTTTTGATCATGAAAGGGTAGCTTATCCGAACTGGGCATGTAGTCTGCGGAAAATTCGGCTGGTTTCATGTTTTCGCAGTCGAGGAACTTTATAATTGAAGGGGTTGGGTGCAGATAGAGTTTCAGCACCGTCAATTGAGCAAAGATCTGTACTAGTTGTATAATGTTTCTCAGCCTGATATTACCATTAGAGTGCTCCGACAGATAGCAAACAAACTTCCCTTTGGTGTTTTGTTTGTTTCCAAACAAATAAATATCTCAGAACTATATATTTGTGGGTTGGCACTATCTGCGGCCGACCCCTTCAATTATGGGTTGCTTCATAGAAACGGTCACACTCTCATTAATCATAAGGGCTCTAAACAAGCCGGCTGAGGTGGTTTTCCTACTCTCCCACAACGAATACCAATGCCCCATCACACATAAATACCCTTCCTCACTCTCAGCCACTAAAGGCTCGTTTATATTTGATTGCCCCTCGTTGTTCTACGAAGTTAAAACTTTCTACTTTACAAAGTGCCGTGTTGCCTGGCGTGAATCTACTTCCAGTGAATTCTCTTTCAACACATCTAGCCTCTTGATTTACGTTACGGCTTGGGGTGTTGGCGCATGCTTCAGAGCCTCTCCTTTCCCTCTTTCACAATGGTGCATGCCTTTGAAACCCGAAAATTGCACAAGTGTGGACATAGCTAATAGCATTTCTAAAAAATAATGTTAGTGGATTAAAACATTGTATGTAATTGGTTTATTTTGTGTTTGATAATTGAAGGAAGGAGATTTTTAAACTAGAATAGCATTATTATTAAAATTAAAAATTTAGTGTTGCTTTTTGTGACTGTTGATGTTTAAATGAGGTCGTGCGGTTGCGGAAATGTCGACGCTAAGAAATAATAAGATTTATTTATTTCATTCTTGACTGGCTGCAATCCCACCATCTCATTTAAAATTTTATTTTTTATGTATGTCGGCATGATATCTTGAAAACAAAGACATTTAAGGTTGTTCGGACAGTACCTCGTAAGTCATAATAAAATCTAAATTTTTTTTTTAATAATGAATGTTACTTTGTTAACTTCAAATATGAATTCCAAAATTCTCGGTTTAAATTAAAACTCAACTTTAGAATGATGGAAAAATAAATTTATCTCTAAATTTTAATTTTTAGTTTTTCCTTGCATTCTAGATTGATTTCGACCTATAAAGGATCTGTCAATACCAAGCTTAATTATACTTGGCGGAAATATTATAACTTAAAACATCTCTGAAGCCTAGAGCTTTGAATGTCTTTCTTATCGTACAGATGGTTCAAAAGATTTCGAGCCTGTGAAATGAGGCTAGATCTTTGCGGACATTCTTTTTCTTTGAAATAAATTATCAAAATCATTCGATAAGTTGTACAAAAACTCTTGAGTTTAGGAAATTATGCCATTCTTGAGCTCATCCTTATTTTCGAGGATAGATAGTCAGAAGTTAGTTTCGTTGTTTAAAAAACGAAATACCACTAGATACTGTCTCTTCTTTCTGTCTACCTATACTAATTGAACTACCAGCTAAAAGCCCTACGTATCTACCTTATTTTTGAGGCTCCTACACCCATACGAAATCATCATCTTATGATAAAAACCCATGCAAAGCCACATAATACAATAATAATGACAGTATTTTTGCGGTACTGTTTTTAAGTTTGAATTCATGTAGTAGATGCAGACAGATGAAATTCCTATTTTGACAGATTCTTTATTTTTAACCTGAATTTAAAGTAAAATGAATGTAATAGAAAAACCCTAAGTTTTTTTTTTTATTTTTTATATACGGAGGCTAAGACACATAAACGAATAAAAATATATGTCTATGTTTGACGATAATCATTATCTGTCCTTATTATTAGTAGCCACAGAGGCGGACTGACAAAATATACTGACATGTCATGCAGACAAACAGCCTTAAAAAATCGTAAAAAATATTCCTGTTATGTATTAGCTATATTCATAAATATCGGCACTCCAACTTGTGGTCCCGAATGCAATACATACACAATGAATATATCATACAGTACTATACAGGAGGTGGCCCGTTTGGGAAGTTCCCTGTTACCCACCGACCCAGTCCGCTACTGTTAGCTAAGGTGCGCGTCTCGGGATGCTAATTTTGGGAGATTCCAGCGGCCACAATTTTGAAGCTATCGACCTCAAATTTTTTTATAATTAAAGCTATTTAAAATGTCTACGACTTATAGAAGCCTTTTTTTTTGATTTTCGAAAAAATAAAAATTTTTTTTAGATTAATCGCATTAAATAAAAGATATTTTAAAAAAATTCGCTCTATAACTTATAGATAATTAATTTAGTAATCATTGTGTTAAAAAATAATTAATTTTTTACCCTTAATTAATTAGCTGGAATCTTTCGAATGAAATGGTATAAATCCCTTGTATTCCTATGGGAATTTAAAAATATATAAATATATTAATTTGAAAATATAAATAAATCAAAATGATATGCAAAAAAATTATTTATAAATTCTATTTAACAAATTTTTGAGTATGTTTATTTGTTGGTGGGGCAAGCGCCCCAAATCGAACTAGGATCTCCAGTCTTTCGGGATATCGCTGTGCTACCCTTTGCAGCAAGTCACCAGAACCGAAAAGGCTGGAGACTGGAGACCTTGGGTTCGATTCCCAGTGGCCCTGGGGCGTTTGGCCCACCGACAAATAAAGATACTCACAAATTTGTTAAATATATCTATGACATGAAGTCCGAATCGAGGTATTCATTGAATATTAATATATAGATTTATCTTATCCGGGACATTATTGTGCTTCCTTTTCACCAAGACAACCTGGCATATAATATCACTACCTCAGACTTTTTGATAAAAATTATTATACATAGAAAACCCAAAGAACCGCAATTTCTATTTATAACTCTGTGTAGGGGAAGAAGCCTCTTTAAGGTCAATTTCCACTAGACGTGCCGTGCCGTCTGCCACTCTTCAATGCTATTTAAATAGCAAGTCTGTTTGAACGATTACGGCCGACGGCACCGCTCGGCAGTGGAAATTGGCCTTTAGGGAGTTGCAAAAAAATAGAGTCCAGACTTATAATCAGATATTATTATTATATTCCAGGCCTTTGGACTATTTTTCTTGTCCATCTAGACTTAATTAATTGGTAGACCATAACAAATTTTTTAATTTTACTATTTATAAGTTTTTTTTTTATATTAAGAGAATAGATTCGCTATGCATATGATATTTTTTAAATTACACATCTTTCACATAAAGCCACCACATGCGACTATAAAATATACCGTTCCAAATAAGATCTTACATAAGATCACACATATCACACTAGCGCAATAGATAAGCGAAAAGGAAGTTTCTTTTTGAGACTTAAATTTGGGACAATCATTCTGCGTAATTAAGTACTTTTTCAAGCATAGACGGGTGATTTTGGGGTTCACATTTTCTCATCATTTTCTGAATCATATCTTCTAATAATTAATACTTTTAACCAAATTTAATAATCCATGAGTGGGATTTATTATGCGAAAATAGAAATAGTTTGACTTGTTACATATTCTCATTAGATTTCATATTTACATGACGCGCGCACCCCCCCCCCCCCCCCCGATATAATTTATGACTAAGTCTATATTTTTCAAGTCCCTTTTAGAAGTACAAAGTCCAAATTAATTTTAGATAATTCGTGAGTGATCTAAGAATCAAAAAATTTAATCCAAAATCTGACCGAATGGGCTAAGTAGCTTGTGGTGGCTTACTTAGTGTGAATTGTTTTTTAGATATTATTTAGCTATTATGTTATTAATAACCTAAGTTTTATATAAATAAAGAATGAATGAGCAAAATCACATTCCCTATTTTTTTTTTTTTTTTTTTTTTTTTCATATAGCTTTTATGATGTATGAGTGAAGAAGAATGAATGAAGGTAATGAAGAAATAATTTTGAAATTTGAATTCTTTTCAGCAATGTGCGTTCCCCCTTAAAAAAATTCATATTAAAAAATAATCTAATGTTAAAAATAAATGAAAATGAACATTCTATTTAATAGCTCTTAATAGAAATAAAAAATAATTCAAGCTCTGGTATTTATTGGGAATTAGAAACTCACTGATTCCTCCCTCATTCCCTAAAAAGGTAATCTATTTAATGTAATTTTTTTATTAGCTCTTTACTACTCAATCATTAATTAGTACATGGGACATAGACATACCTTTGGAACCTGAACCAAGACTAAATTTAGGATATAAGAAAAGTAATATATTATATATCAAGAGAATTATTTGTAAGAGAATGGGATACCATGGGCGTAACTACAGAACTGGCTGGGGGGGCCATGGGACCAGCTATCCTCCGGGGGGCCTGGAAAGCCCCATATTTTCTCAATTTTTCTTGGGGCAGGGAGCCTCCCGGCACCCCCCTAGTTACGCCCATGTGGGATACGAAGAATTAGAAGTATGGACAAATAAAACCATCTGCTCCTATCGCTCCATCTGACGTCCTATTATTTCAATTAATCCATCAAAAAATGCCAGACACTCGCTCCATATGTCCTCGTCAACATTTTCAATTTTTTGACACCATCCTCACAGCACTCAAGATGAGGGATTAAAATATTTGCCAAATAAAAGGGCTTGAAGTTGAATATGTTGGTTTTATTTCTTCATATATCTAATATATATGTACAGGCCAAACTGTTTATTAGAACAATCTAGTTTACCCTAATCAGATATCTGATGTTAATGATGAATGGTTTGCAGTTGAATAAATATATTCCGGAGAGAAGTTGTTGTTGATATTACAAGTTGGGAAAGAGCAAGTACTGTCGCCACAAAGCTAAGCTATAATACCAGTGGAAACCCGATAATTCATAGCCAGATTATTCGTATCTCCCGCTAATTCGTACAAACAGGCCGGCCCCCAATACATTTCAGTCCCAGGGCTGTATTTCTAATTAGGCTGAAAAGGCTGGAGCCTAGATCGGTGTATTGGCAATTTCTACAATCGACTAAACGAAGTTTGCCTAAAATTTCCCGAAAGGAAGCAAAAATTTTGCTTTCCTAACAAAAACTTGGCTTCCCTAAAAAAAAAAGGTAAAATGATTTAAGGAAGGGAAAAAATTTTTCTTAAATCCGGCCCTGTTCAGTCCCCTTGGTAATTCGTATTATTTTTATTCTCGAAATCACTTGAAACGTCTTATAATTCGTATTTACACCTTATAAAACTCGATAATTTAAACTGTTTTCAAAAGAGGGGAACGGAGACCGAGTGAGGGAGAAAAAATTTTTCACGTTCATTCGTAATCTTTTCACTGAAAGGAAATGAGTAAATGAGAGAGGGAAATTGAGCTTCTCTCACATTTTTCTTTACTTTCTACAACTGTTTTCGCATTAATATTTTAATTTTTTTTTTTTTCATTTTGTACTCCGGATAATTGGTATTCCCGTAGCAAACCGTCGGTCCCGTGACGATAGAGCAAATTAAGTAGCAACAAGACATTTATCTACCGAGAATTCCTGAACATCCCTTTATAAATATAATTATATTTGGATACGGAAAGGAAGTACAAAAAAAAAAATAAACTCGCCGAAAGATCTTTTCCATATCAAAAAAATTTATAGTCCTCAAGGTTCCTGAGAATGGACCTCATATTCAAAATATCCGCCGTCTACTGTATAAATTTATTCAACGAGGAAGGATGTGAAAATGCAGGCAGCCAAAAATAAAAAGCTCTCAATTCCCTTTGAATGTCCAGACGTCCTTCCTCAATATAGCCATTAAATATTATTATTATTAAATTTATTCAACTACAATTCATTCATCATGAACTGAGGATAGATGAATAAATTTTGCCCAAAACTCCGTCGGGATTTGGCATACAAAGATTTTCTTTTCTTTACTGCTTTACCAACTTGTAATATCAAGAGCAACTTCTCTCCGGAATGCACTTAGGACAAACTAGTTTGGCCAAGCCAAGAGATCCTAACAAGATAATAAAAACTTGTTTGATTAGATATGCAGGTGACAGAAAAAAAACCAATCAATATTTATTGAGCTGCACCATTTTCTAATTCTTAGTATTCCAAACCTTTTTAGAGCAAATTAAGTAGAAATTAAAGAAGTTTATCTATCGGGTGGTCCTGAACTTCCCTTTATAAATATCTGGGTACGCTTATGATATAGGAAGTACAAAAAAAAACTAGCCGAAAGATCTTTTTCATATCAAAATAGACCTCAAGGTCCCTGAGAACGGACCTCATATTCAAAATATCCGCCAAATTTAGAGAAAACAGGCTTTATCCTTCTAAGCCACTTCCTAAAGAAAAATAAGCTAATGATTTTTAATATACAAAT
>JAKCPI010028612.1:0-15237 GCA_023213315.1 Euborellia annulipes | reverse complement strand
CTAGTTTTAAAAGTTTTTAATTTTATTTATATCAACTGGTAGCCAATTGATTTATCGGCTCTGGTATGAATCGCCGAAAAGAAAAACTTGCCAAAAAATCTCTGGCAAGCACAGTACACAACTTACCAAAGATAAGAAAAAGTTATCTGCTGTGGACCAGATTTTTTAAAATTTTTTATTTTGGAACTTTTCGGATTTTCGGCCATTTTTTTCGGCGAGTTATTCTGATTTACCATGGGTAAATAAATATTAATTCGTCTGGCTGTGATCCGAACCGACTCTCCTTGACTTTTGAGGATTTCTATATTGACATTTGTCACTATCTCTAACCTCTTGGCCACGAGGAGATGGGGTAGATTAGAATTTTTTTTAAAATTTGTTTAAGGTCTTTATTTATTTCAATTGGTTGGTACATTAGAATTCAAGATGTAATTTTTATAATTATTAGGGGATTTTTTAATTACCCGACGAGTCGGAGCAAGTGCACAGTACTTGATAACAGCTGTAGAATAAGCAATCAGAACGTTGTTCAGTATTTATATTTTTAATAATTTTTTAATAAATAATTAATATCAAAAATGTGGTCTATATTTAAAAATTCCCCTAATAATAATAATAATAATAATAATAATACAAATCACAAAAGCTTTAATAAACATATTCGTGATAAATATAACTTAATAATTTTTATAAACATATATTGTTATCTATTTTTCCTATGAAGTTAGTGGGCTTCAAACAATTTTGATGACAAGATGAGAATATAGATTTAAAAAAATTTTAAAAAATCGAAAAAAAAAAACTCAAAAAATAGTATATCAGTAAAATATTACAACTCTTTAGCCGATTTAATTTAAAAGCTTACTTTCGCATATCAGGGATGTAACTTAAATATAAAATTTCAACATTGTATTTTGAACACAGACGGACCATTTTGCGCGACCGACCTTTTTGGACTCAGGGGGCCTTAAAACGTTTATTTCCTTCAAAATAGAATTTTTTACACGAATGCAATACCTTCTCTCTATATATTGTATATTTCATATATAGGGAGACCGGGGCAGGTTGGCCCACGGGGCAGGTCGGCCCAGTCGCGATATTTCGCAGAATAATTGGACGATTGTGTTACGGATCAGAATGAAGGTTAATAGCACTGTCACCCTACTTCTGCCAATACAACTATAGCGAACGGAGTAAATTCGCATGAGCTAGGATCATTTATTCGTTTTTTGCACCTTGGAGTAAATTTTTATTAGTTGAATAAAATTGTTTTATCTATTTTTTGGTTACTTCGAGGATAAAAAAGTGAGCACTATGTTTAAAGGTTAGAGTATAAGGATTATTTCTCCATGGCATATTAATTAAAAAATATCAACGGGATTTGTGCGGGATAAAAATCGTTTCAAATATCACGATGGGGCAGGTTGGCCCAAAATGACGGGGCAGGTTGGCCCACTCGATTTTTTGCCATTGTATGTATGAAACCGTTAAACCCTGTTTTATCTTTTCAATTTTAGTGGCAATGAATGATGTAAAAGTAACAAAATAAAAATATCGATGTTATACTGGCCGTCATTGAGAGTTTATTGGAGGAAATTTTTGCATTTTTGGGAAATTGTTATCAGATATATGAATAAGTTCTTATTGTTTTCTAAAACGTTCTAGTTCTTTGAATATGTGTGGTTCGGGAAGATATGAAGTGTTTCCGCTTTTTTTTTTTTTTTAAACATTCACACTTTTTTCCCATTCACACACTTTTCGGTAACTCAGGCCATATAAGACTTTTACGATAACCGTTGTATTAATAATTATATATTTTGGGGGTCCAGGCATTCTTATTTAAGCCATTTGGTATCCAAATGGCTTAAATAAAATCATCGGACTGCCTGGGGCCCGAACCCGCGACTTTTGGTATATGATGTTAGCACGATAACCTCTACACGAAGCCCCGAGGGCTAAGAGATTTTTCAAAAGAGCACAAATTGAGCGTTGGGAGAGAAAAGTTGAGACCCTTGCTGGGATACTCTTTTTGCCAACTTGCCAAGCCCAAGCAAGGTGTCTGAAATGCTCTTCATAGCATTCTGACTCTCATCTCCAACCTCTGGACCACGGTTATAACAGTGATTCGTAAATACAAAAGAAAAACTGAAAAAGGAAAAGTTCTTGAAGTCACGATATACTTTTTTTGATTTAGTACTCACTTATTACTGAAACTGTTGCAATAACCAATTATAATTTAAAATAAACTTTGTGTGTTAAAATTAAGTTGTTTTAAATTATTTTCTTTCATTTTAATTCATATAAAAATAACAAATGCCTTCCGGGCCAACCTGCCCCGTTAACCTCCCCGACCACGGGGCAGGTTGGCCCACTCAAAATATTTTAGAAATAATTATTTTTTTTTAATTTTAACATAAATTTAGGAGACTTTTACCATGACCATTTGGTAGCTTAAGGGTGCACCAACATTTTAAAATGAAAACATAAACGAAAATGATTAAATAAAATATTTTATAAAAGAAATAAAAATTAGTGGGCCAACCTGCCCCGGTCTCCCCTGCTAGGTAAGCGAAAGTAAAAATTAAGACTACTAAGGTATATTAAGTTGTCTTAAGAAGGAAATCTTTTAGATCTTAATTTAATTATTATTAAATTTCCTCCAATTATCTTTTGAAAGGTAAACTATCTAAGTTAAGCGGAAACATTCAGATTTTATCATTTTTAGCCAATCTGCTTTCGTTACTTATTTATGTATATTTTTACTGTTCGTTCTTATCTTTTAAATAAATTTGAATTAATAAGTTATTTCAAATTAAAATATTTTTAAAAGACTAATATCTTTTTAGCTCTAGAAGCTACATATTTAATAATTAAAAATATCATCAGCAACTAGAATATAAACTACAATAGATTAGTTAAATATTATTTTATATGACCTTTTTATTTCATTAGTAAAAGTTTGATTTTCACTTATGTAAATGCAAATTAAACATAAAATTAATTGTTGAAAAAAACTTTTTTTTAATATAAATGAATTTAAAATAATGTGTTTAACCCCCTGTAGAAAATATTTTGACCTTGACCTGTTCTTTATATCTATCATCTGATGCATAAATACCTACATAATTTATTTAAATATTTTGTAATACCTAATAATAACATTTCATTTTTAATTTAAATTATATAGAATCTTAAGGCCTATAAAATTCCAAATTTGGAATAATTAAAAAACACTAAATTATATCATTATACTTTTACTTTGACTTAAACAATTTTTTTCCGGCAAATCAAAATTTTCTCCCTCAGTTTCTCTGTTTTCACATTTTTTCTTTTCGGTACAAAGGCACTTGGGCTATATTCTCTTTTATTATTTTTTTAATTTCTTTCATAGACTCCTACAGTAGCTGAAGCATTCACATTCGTCTGTTTACAAGACCCTTATATCTCAAAAAATGATACCTTTGTGTCTCGACTTTATTTATATACTAATAAAATTTTGTCCAAAACATCTCCTTCGACTTTGATATGCAAAGGCTTTTTTTTTAATTTTTTTTATTATTTGCTTCTCTTCTACTTGCTTTTCCTGATTTCACATATCATCAGCAATTTCTACCGAGTATTTGTTATTTTTATTACTAGAAATAATAGATATATAAATATAATAATAATAAATATAATAGATATAGAAAAAATAGATAATGTCTTCTCAATTTGCAAGGCGATTCTATTCATTTGCTTAAGCAAATTTTAATATATTTTTTCTTATACATTCGATCTCCTTTTAAACAATTTTGTTTTATTAGAATCTCATTTGATATTAATAGCAGAGGTCGGCAACCCGCGGCCCACCTTAAACATTTTTCCTGCCCTCGAAATTCATCACACTTTTATAAAATATATTTATTTTATAATGGCCAAAATAGTGAAAAGCACTGTATTAAATTATTTGTGCAATCAGAATAATAATCACTCATTTTCTTTCAATTCTCAAAAAAAAAAAAAAAAAAAAAAAAAATCTGGAGTGAGTCTTATGGGGATATTATAAATCTATATGTGGCCCGCGGAGTTTTGATGCATTTCCAAAGTGGTCGGAAACGATCATTTGGGTTACCGAACCCTTTAGGGTATAAATATTACCCAGATTGTTCTTTCCTCTTTCGTCATATCCAAGTCTATCAACTTGTCTAAGCTTTTCCTGAACACTAATTAGAAAGTTTTTTAAACTTTAATTTTGTAATAAAATTACATTCTAAAATTTTCGATCGACATTTAACTGCGCCAAGGAAGAGCGCGCGCGACTAGTGACAACAAAATAAATTTTATTTTTTTCTTCTTGGCTAACTCATCTCATTTCAATTTAAAATTGACAGATCAGGACAAATATAAATATTTATACATGGGCGTAGCCAGGGGGAGGCAGGGGGGGCCGTTGCCCCCCTGGCTTGATCTAAAAATTGAAAATAAAAACAAACAAATATATATTTTTCCCATTGGGAATTATTTTTTTAACGCCCCAATCCACTACATTAATTTAATTTTTTTTATTTAAATAAATAATTAATAATCTATGTATATATTAATCGCAACCCCCCCCCCCCTTGCCCTAACGAGGGGTTGGCTCCCCCCTAACAAGATGTCTGGCTACGCCCATGTATTTATATTCAATATTATTTTTTCTATAATTTTTCTAGTTGCAAAATACCCAAAAATTGGAATTGATAAAGTTATAATTTAAGATAAGTAAAATTTTTACTTTCTCTTACCTAAGTATATATGTAATATACCGTATATATAGCCTATATAAAAAGTATTGGATTCATGTCAAAAATTCGATGTCGAGATTTTGATGGATATACACGTTTTGTGGTCCCCTGAATCCAAAAAAGTGGTTTTCGCGTGTCTGTGAACAAAATATCTCAAGAACGAAAAGAGCTAGGAGATTGAAATTTTATAGTTAAGTTAGGCACCTTCCTGGAACGTGAAACGTTTTGAACAAAATCGACCAAAAAGTACTAGTACTTTACTGATACACTTTTTCAGTTTTTTTTTTTTTTTATTTTCTCAAAATTCGCTCCAACGATTTTGTTTTTAGATGCTCTTTAAAATGTATATTCTCATTTTGCCTTCGATTTGTTTGAAGCACTCTTGTACTTTATAGGGAAGATAGGAGAAATGGTTGCCATAGTAACAAAATTTAAATATTTTCCCATCCTTATAAATTTTACATCTTGAATTCAAATGTACCGTACTGTCTGAAACTAAATATACGCAAAAAATCGGGTGGTTCCCGGGCTTGGTGTAGTTGGTAGCGAGCCTATCTTTTATTCCGAACGTCGCGGGTTCGGACCCCAGGCAGTCCGATGATTTTATTTAAGCCATTTGGATACATTTGGTATGGCTTAAATAAAAACGCCTGGACCCCCAATAGATATTATCATATATAACGGTTATCGTATAGTCTTATATGGCCTAAGTTGCCGAAAAGACCGTGTGAATGTCTGTTTGAGTGTGAGTGTGAATGAGAAAAAAAGTGTGCGACCAGTCACACACCTGTCAAATTTTATAAATTCATAACCAGATTAATAATTTTGTAGTATTCTATTTGACCTCATAATTTTATAAAATTTATTTCAAATATGCATTTAGAGTATTTGTAATATTTCCGAGATGACCTCTCAATTGTGATGTAACCGTAACTCAATGATATTTTTAATCATCGTCTCGTCATCATTTTCATCATCGTCCCCATCTCTCCATCCCTCTCTCTCTTGTTTCAAGTAATGCAATTAAACCTCACTGTCTCAAAATAACATCTTAAGTGTGTCCAATCAGATCGCAAAATGTCTTTGTGTTAGTGTTAGACTAATTTCGATGTTTATATTTGTGCATAGGCATATGGATGTGCGCATGCATGTATATTAATGTTAAAGGGCAAAATGCAAGTGAAAACGCCCAGTTCAGGAAGGAAATAAATTATTAGTCTAGATGAATCGAAGTGAAACGTTATTAATGGGCAAAAAATATATATAAATATTAAAATCTATTATCGTTTATTTTTACAATTCTTCTCGTAAGGAGGTCGTTATTGGAAAGAAGAAATAAACCATGTAGGCCTAAATCAAAACGTGAGTTATTGTATATAAGTTTTGAAATTTAATTGAGAAGCCAAGATAAATTTTAATTGTTAAAAATATCTCTCTGCAGGCATTTTTTTAGTCCTGAATAATATTTTAAATTTCTTATCTCAATGAATCTATCTAAATTAACATTTTTTTGTCCTGACGATGAGCTCAATCAGTTTTCAAAATGACCGACATAATTAATACATTTATACTTTCTTTTACCTATATATCTGTTAAAATATATAGAAAGTATTGGATTCATGTCAAAAATTTGAAGTCGAGATTTTTATGGAAATACATATTTTGAGGCTTCCTGAATACAAAAAAATCTGGTGTGACTGGCGCACAGCACATAACTTTCTCTTACCTTAGGTAATCGAAAGTTGTGTTCTGTACTTGTCACACCAGATTTTTTGTGTCGACCTCTACTTAGTTTCCGATTAGGGTACGATTGAATTCAAGATGTAAAATTTATAAGTATGGCAAAATATTTATATTTTGTTACCATGGCAACCATTTCTCCTATCATTTCTATGGAGTACAAGAGTAAAGTGGTCTTCAGAAGATTTCAATGACAAAATGAGAATATACATTTTATTGAGAATCTAAAAAATAATTGATTTTTGAATTTAAAAAAAAATCTTTGGAGCGAATTTAGAGAAAATCAAAAAAACTGAAAAAGTGCATCAGTAAAGTACAAATACTCTTTGGTCGATTTTGTTCAAAAGCTTCGTGTCACGTCCCATGGGGGTGCCTAACTTAAATATAACATTTCAACCTCCTAGCTCTTTTCGTTCTTGAGATATTTTGTTCACAGACACTGACACTCACAGACAGACAGACCATGTCGCGAAAATCACTTTTTTAGAATCAGGGGATCTCAAAACGTGAAGATCCATCAAAATCTAGACATCGAATTTTTGACATGAAACCAATACTTTCTCTCTCTATATATATTAACATATATATAGAGGTAAGACAAAGTAAAAAAGGAGGTCCCGCACTGATGCACTTTTTCAGTTTTTTTTTTTTTTTTTATTTTCTCGAAATTCGCTCTAACGATTTTGATTAAAATCCATAAAACAATTATTTTTTTTGATCCTCAATAAAACGTATATACTCATTTTGCCCTCAAAAGCTCACTTTACTCTTGTAGTTCATAGAAAAGATCGGATAAATGGTTGCCATCGTAATAAAATGAATTATTTTCCCATGTTTAGCGGTAAACATCTTGAATTATAATACTGTATATCGGCAAAAACTAAATAAATGTTGGCACAAAAAATCTTGTGTGAAAACACATCGAATTTTTGACATGAATCCAATACTTTCTCTCTCTCTCTCTATCTATCTATCTATATATATATATATATATATATATATATATAAACATATATAAAGGTAAGAGAAAGTAAAATTTATTTATCTAAATAAATGTAAATTTTTAATCAATCTTTTTCATTTTACTAATGTTGATGAAATATTTAGATTAAAATATTAAATAGTAAATTGTTTATAAAATCTATTTATGAGCATTCATTTGTTGATTGTAATCACATTTTTCTTGTCTCTACAAACATTACCACTTTTAGAATCACATCGATTTGTTTATCATGTGTCAAGGTTGCTAAAATAATAACTAAATCAATTAAAATCAATCTCTTATTTTGGTATGCAAATGGTTTAAATAAAATCATCGGACTGCCTGGGATTCGAACCCGCGACCCTTGATATACAAGGCAGGCGCGCTACCAACTACCCTAAGCCCGAGGGCCATCATTGAAAATTATATTTTTTTAAAGAAAAAATCTTTGCTATGTTACATTCTTTCTGTTTTTTTTTTCCCCCGATAAAATTTCCACCAGTCATAAAATACCCTTATAATAAAAAAACTCAAATAGTACATAAGTGAAGTGCAAGTACTCTTAGACCTTTTATAAAAAAAAAGCTATTAAATATATCTATTATAAACGTTTTGCAAAATGTATCTCTGAATTTGGTATCCAAATGGCTTAAATAAAATCATCAGACTGCCTGGGGTCCGAACCCCCGACGTTCGGTATAGAAGGTAGACACGCTACCAACTACTCCAAGCCCCGTGGGCCCGAGTTTATGTATTCGAAGGCCTCTTAGTTAAATAAACATGATTCTCACTTCATATAAATGGTTAAATGTTTTATATAAAGAGCTATATAATATCAGAGTTTGATAACATTTCTAGCCCATTTATCATTACTAAAATAGAATTAAAGATGAATTTAACATTAGAGGTAAAATTTACATGATTTAAACCACATATGAATTTATTCAAACATGCAAACATCACGAAACTCAAGCGACACGCCTTAGATATATTTTTTTTATTATTATTAATAGACTCGAATCCTACTATCTAATTTTGTTTTGAAAATTTTAACATGCCGATTGAATTTGATTTTCAAAGTAAGCCTAAAATTGTACAATTATTTTCTAATATTACATATAATAATATAAGTATAGCTTATTAATTTTTCCTCGGTTTACCAAAAAATTTGGTGTCACGCCTCCCTTTCTCTATTTTATATATTTTTTTTTAAGGCGGGCGACGCTGCTAGTATTTACTATATTTTATTTAAAAGTTTTTAATTAATGAAATTCGAGATAGGGGAGGATTTTTCTCTCATTCATCTTGAGAGAATAATTTCAGGCGTGAGTCATTTTTATTTTTTTAATAAAATTGGAAAAAAACTAAAAAAGTATATCGGTAAAGTACTAGCACTCTTAAGTTTTTCCAAAGACTAGAACTAGAGCAATATATTTTGTATACCTCAAATAGTAAATATTTAAAATTTGAAAGAAATCGTGAAAGAGAATTTCGAGGAAATTTGGAAAAACTAAAAAAGTACATCAGTAAAGTACTAAATTTTTTCAAAAACGAGACTTACAAATTAGTGCAATTTCATTTTGGTATCAGAAATAGTATATATTTAAAATTAAAAAAAAAAAAATTGTTACGATCGCTCCATCCGTCCAAAATGGAGCGATGTCACTCCAAAAACTGACCGTGAGTGGGGAAAACAAATGAATATCGTGTAGTGAATGGATGACATCCATTTGGAGCGATCGTGAATGGCCGGCCTTAGAACCGTTCTCGAGAACTGTTGGCCTTACAAACAAACAAATAAACCTACATTGCTCGTATAACAATAAGATTCTTTAGGGATAATCATTAGGGCTTCAATTATAAAAATTCATTTATTATTTGAATTTCTAGGTTACTTCTATTTAGACCCTCTGGCCTTTGGATAAAGGGTAATAATAAAAAGGTCTTCGGCTATTTAAATTTTTTAAACGATACGTAGGTCTATTATATTACGTATATGAACTAGTCACCCACATTTATTTATACCAACTGGTTATACCATTTGATTAAAAAAAAAGATCATCCCTCTTTCTTTTACTCGTACGTAATTTAATTGGAATTTTTCTTTAACATTGCCAATAATAGAATTTTTAATTTACAGTCAAATTTATCATTTTAAATTTCTCTTCCGTTAAATCAGCGGGCTCTGTTTGAAGCAAGGGTGCCGTTTTGAATGATTTATCTACGGACCCTTGGCACTGGCTCCAATGCATTAAGCCTTTGGGCAAATGGGGCGGATTCACCCCAAATCCCAACTGATCTGCTTGCATGTTTTTCCCAACTCTTGAAAAAAAAGAACAAGATTGATTAATTAACTAATTCCTAAATCAATAATCAAAAAATAACTACCTAATTATTAATTTTCGGAAATCGTGCTAAAGTCGCACCGATTATATGATTTGTTATATTTTATTAAACAAAAATAAGTTGAAATTGAATAAATAAATTTTAAACAAAAAAGTAGTTCCAGGCGAATGACATCGAATAAAGAAATAAAAAAAATGGAATAATTTGCATAAAATTTATGAATAATATTTTTGTTGATAATATTGATCATTCTTTTTATTGTCTGTTTTATTATATTATGTATTTAAGCTTTCGTGTCTGTAGGAATGACCATAAATCTCCATTAAAAAAAAAAAAATTTTAAATGTTAGAAAAACATCAACTGTTAAACTTCGTTCTAAAAGTACAGTATTTACTCTCTCATTGGCATTAAAAAATGTTGAATCTGTTTTGAATGAATTTTATTATCATCCAGTACTTTGTTAATATTTTTTTAAGGGAATCATTCGAATATTTCTGATTCACTCACTCACATAAATGTTTCGAGGGAATTCCATTCGTTCCTGTTCAATCTGAAAACATCCAAAAAAAAAAAAAAAGTAATCCCCATTTTGAATTGTATACTTTTAATTCTGACGGCAACTAAATATATACACTACCGACAGAAAGTTTGAGACAGGTTACAGAAGGCCTAGTCTTATATAAAAGCAGAAAAATCTAATTTTTTTCACAAAAACATTTATTTTAAATACCTTATTTTTGAAAGTCAATAATTTTCCCATACCCTTTTTGGGTTTTGGGTTTACACCTTTTAATTATTTCATTTTGTCTTCTTCCTCTCTGTCTATTCTTTTCAGGAGATCCACCAGCCCGCCGTCGATCGGTCCTCCAGACTTTTCCACCATTCCCTCAATCTTCTTCCTATCTTCTCATACTCCTAACATTCTTCAATATGTGTGGCCGTCTCCTTTTCCGCGTAGCATCCCCGGCACCCTCTTTCGCCTGTTCCTTCCAGACCTCTCCAGATGCTTCCACACCTTGCTCTGGCTCTCGTTTCTTCCTTCCAATTTGTTTCTTGCCAATAATTTTCTCTTAAAATGTCTTTCTTTATATGCTTGTAATAGGGACAGTATTTAGAATTGTTATCCATGGTATTATATTAGAAGCCTTGAATTAGATTTTTTTTTAATTTCCAAGTAATTTACACCAAACATACAAGTAAATTATAAACATACACTAGTTTTTCTTTTATTAGTGATCTAATTTTAAGGTGATTATTGTTTTTAATTTCTTTTTCAATTGTTTATTAAAAAACATCAAATTAATTGATTTATTATTAAACAATTTAATTTTTTTCCTCAAAATGAGTAAAAAAAAAAAAAAAGAATTAACTGAAGTACAACGTGAACGAATTGAACGAATTCAATTTAAAGCATGAAGGAATTGAGCTAGCAGGTTGAAATTATATATTTAATTTAGGTACACACCAAAAAAAAAAAAAAAAATGGTATGACAAGCACAGAACACAACATTCAATTACCGAAGGTAAGAGAAAGTTTTGTGCTGTGCGACTAGTCACACCACATTTTATCATTTGGTAACCAAATGATTTAAATAAATATTCATTGGCAAAAGGTCACTTTAATTGACGCGTTTTGTAGAATTTTACAAAAAATTTTAGAATTTTAAAATTTTGGTTGCAGATTCTTTTTGCGCATACAAAATTTGTTATGTGAAATTAAATTCAGTTTTTCGAAATATTGAATAATTTTTGAGATATTTGATAAAATATACATTGGATTTTTTGAAATTTATTAACTTCAGGGAGGCAAAATAAACGCAAGGCCTATCGAAGTCGGGTCTTGCGACCAGTATATATCCTCGTATTATGAAATTCTAAAATTATTATTGGCCCAACCATAAATTCAACATTTTTAATCCCCTTCACTGTTTGAATAAACTTTGAAAGTGACATAATATGGATTTTTTAATATAAAGAATGATTTATTTTATTTTTATTTATTTAGTTTATCTTTAGCTCTATACATTCAGCCAGGTACTTTTAACGAAATTAAAGCCATTTTTTTTCTTTCATAATTTTTTTTTATTTTAAAATTTTTTTTCATAATTTATATTGAATTAAAGGGAAGAGCTTTGTTTTCTTGAAATTCAATAGTGATGGATAGTTGGATAAAGAAATAAAAAGGAAAACTCGGACAAGGGGGATTTATCTAGCTTTTATTCCCAAGATAAGATATCTGATATTTTGAGTTTGAAAAGTTTTTTTTTTTTTTTTTTCTTTTTTTAATAAAGACAAATGGTCTTCTAATTTATCCTTCTTTTTCCAAATTAGCAAATACTTGGTAAAAGTTTGCAAACTCTAAATCTAATTATAATAATAATACTCTTTAATTTAAACAAGTTGGTGGTTTCAATTGAATTTTACTTTATTCATTTGATAATTATCTTATATTATAAGAAAATTACTTTTAATTAAAACAACCGTTCAGCGGAGTTTGTACTTTTAAATGTTGATTTGAAAAGATTACTTGGAAAATAATAATTATACTAAGGGATGAATAAATGCTGATACTATTAGCTTGCTGAAAATTAGACAACCTAGACGCTAATGTATTTTTCCATAGTTACAAGAGAAGGACCATTCCTGCTTAAATTGTTAGTCGTTAAATTCTAGACATTTAATGATTGGGTATGTGTGGTTCATTCTGAAGTAAATAATTGAAAAATACATTAGTGAATTAACTATTTAGTTTATTTAAATTCCAGCAGCCAGCCACACACGACCTTATTTCTGTGAATCAGTGTAGCTAAATATTGTCGTAACTTCACTCGCGCAACCAACGGCGAGAGCCTGATCGAGTTATTCTATTTATCCATATATTCTGGAGGCACATGACTAGACTTAGAAGTTTCTAAATACAGATTATTATTTTACTTTAGAGACAGATATATAAAATATAAATAATCTTTTTGTAGATTTACTATAAGGTATATGTGACTGGTAATAAAAAATCTGGTGTGACTGGTCGCATCAGATTTTTTGTGTCGACTATATATTTAGTTTCCACCGATATACATGAATTAGAATTCACGAAGTAATAATATTTTTTTTTTTTTTTAACACACACTTTTTTCTCATTCACACTCACATTCACACAGTCTTTTCGGCAACTTAGGCCATTTAAGACTTTTACGATATCCGTTGTCCCTATCTTCTCATGAGGTACAAGAGTAAAGTAAACTCTTTGTACCTCATAGAGAAGATAGGAAAATGGTTGCCATGGTAACAATATAAATATTTTTCCATGTTTATAAATTTTATTACGCCCTCGGGGCTTGGTGTAGGGGTTAGCAAAATGAGAATATAAATTTCAAAGAGCATATAAAAAATAATTGATTTTTGAATTTTAATCAAAATCGTTAGAGCGAATTTTGAGAAAATCGAAAAAATGCAAAATTGTCAAAATTTAGTACAGGTTATGCTGTACTGGAAATTATATCATGTTTATACTTGGGTCCGACCGAAACAAGATTTTCAGCCGAAACCTGTATTTCCTGTAAAATTTTTTTTTCATTTTACCTTTTTTTTTTGAAATCATTTTATCTTTTTTTTAGGGAGACTAAATTTTTTTTCTCCCCTCAAGTGCAAATCATTTATCATTTGATCTTTTTTTTTTTTTTTGCATCGAGTCTCATGCCATTTTTTCAGGCTACTTTTTGGCCGAAACCATGATTTTTGGCCGAAACCGAATATTCGGTCGGTTCCTAGTTTACTAGTTTATACATCTGAATACCAAGAAAAAAAAAAAAAGTGTCAGTCATAACGTTTGAGATAAAAATAAAAACTAGGTTGTATTATTGTACATATTATTTATTGACTAGCCGCGCCGCCCGCCTTCGGCTTCGTCCCCCTAGACCCCCACCAGCTGGCTGGGGCTCGCCTGCGGCGGACCCTCGCTTTTCTTAATTTTGAGAAGCTGTGCCGCCCGCCTTTGCATCCAGACAGCGGGACTTAGGCCCCCTAGATTCTCCCGGGTAAATTTTGACAATTTTGGGTGCCCTGAGAATGAGTGCGACTAGCACCCGAAACGTCGGCATCAAAATATAAAGTTTTTATTTCACCTGACTGCTGTTCCGGAATTCTCCCACCCCTTTCTTCCAATTAATTAATATTCTAAAATTATTATTATATTAAAAAATTTTTAAAAGTCTAAAAGCCAGTCTTTAAATATTAATACAATCGGCTAAATGAAATGGCGAAATTTCACTGTACGCCGTAATATTGGAAATTGGAGAGGTGCCGCAGTGCGGGAATGAAGACTCTTTCGCCCCATTTTGCACACGCACAGCCATGTATTTAATAAAACACATCTCTCAATTGAATTTCACACGGACCAGCATCTTCATCTCTCTCTTTTTCGCTCTTTCGTGTTGTACTTTGCATCTTAAGCCCTACACCGATGAAAAATAACATTCACATCGTCCACGCGTGTAATATCTTGGCTTAAATTAATTTAATTTTCTAGATTAAACAAAGTATAAGCAATTAATATTACATTAAAAAACGTTTAAAACGAGAATAAAAATAAAATGCCTGTCTAATTTATAAAACCAACCAGGAAGTTTGTTTATTAAAATAAATTTTAAAGATTAATATTCATAAAATGACATGACTTGATCATTTTGGTTTTTAATTCATTTCCATTTTACTTTCTCTGCTATTATATAGAGGATAAATGGGTCCATATTTAAATTTTTTAATGTAAACATTTAAAATTACCTTCTATTCTATTCTAGAAATTATCTTAAACAAAAATCTGGTGGGACTGGCCGCACAGCACTCAACTTTCTCGAAAGTTGTGTTCTGTGTTGAAACTTTTTCAGATTTTTTGTGTTGACACATATTTAGTTTCCGATAGATTGGGCAAAGTTGAACCCCCTAGTAAATCAGAACCAGGACCTCCTCACTTAAGTTACAAAACTACTAAAAACCCCTACGTACTATTTCATTTTATTTATTCTAATAGACTTTCTATTCTGATGGGATTGAATATAAAGAAATTTAATTCTATACCGTGGAAAATAATTCCAAGAATATTTTCTATAATTCAATTGTTCACTAAGTAAGTTAGTTTGAGTTCCAATTGATAATACATTGGATATACATCAGCGGCAAATAGCCTTGAGGGCGAGGGGGCGAACCTCAACTAGGGCTCCGTTTTTTATGTTGTAATATAATTTTAAAAGAAAACGCTATCTATTGAAAGAATATATGATAAAATCATCGTCCCTGGGCTATATCTTAGATGCCCTACGGCGCCTATGTCTTTTGTCGAGGGGCACCAAAACTTGATGCGCCTTGGGCGGGGAGGGGGCGAGCCCCCTTTGCCCCACACACCTAGTTAG
>JAKCPI010028611.1:0-26368 GCA_023213315.1 Euborellia annulipes | reverse complement strand
TTTTAAAATTATTTTCAAAAATAATATAATGGGATACAGAAAATGAAATCGTGGGGATTATTTATCGTTGCTCTTTTTTTTTACTCTTTATTACAACTTTTGGTTTTTTTTTTAAGGATAAAAAAAAATGTGTGTTTTTTTTGTAGGGCCCTGTTTTTAGTATATGTTCATGGCCTATGAATTCAGAATGGCTCTTAATTTCTATTTGTATACAAATTTTCTAAAAAATAGGAAAATGAATTTAAAAAAAAATATATACATAATAATCTTAAAATTTATATATAATATATATATAGATTTAAAACTACTATTTCTAGTAGTAAAGTAGGATATTTAACAGAAAAAGATAGAGATCAAAAAAAAAAAAAAAAATTAGACTATTAAAAAACTAAAAGATATGAGCCGATTTATTTATTAATATAGTTGTTCAAGTTTCAATTTCAAGAGTTTTCTTTTTCTTTTTATCGAGTAAATGAAATCTAAATAATTTCGGTTTGTTAAAAAGAAAAGATTAAAAAAAAAAAATTAGAAGTTGAATAGGCTGATAATAAGAAGGTAACCATGTTTAATAGATCGGAGAGATCGTTAACGTTTTATTCTCTGGCGATGGTCAGAAGAAAGTATTTAACGGTATAAGCAAATGCAGCAAATCCAAGAATCACACAGAGATTAGTTAATGCTGTCTGAATTGGACCTGAAAGAGAAATTAAAAAAAATATGAAATTTAAATTTATACCTGAGGAATCATATCTTTTAGATTATAAAAAAAAAAAAAACAATTTAATATTTATTCATTCAAATAGTCAACAAATGATAGGGTGCCTCCGGGAATCGAACCACGGATCCACCGATTTGTACATAGTGTGCCCTACTACTGGACCACAGCACGGCATTCGGTTATTTGAATTCACAGAGGACCACAAAAAATTAGTTTTCGGGGAATGGACCCAAATTCGAAGCCACGGGCAAAATTTCTCCGTCAACCAGGCGCAATCTAGATGGACGTAATAAGAATATCTCTCATTTGTGCAATTAATAAATAAGAAATTATATATATTAGGGTTGATCAAATGAAAAAGGTACGAAACGACACGGTGGGTACAAATGTAGACTTTATTCAAAATATACATCATAGGCCTGAGCACAACGATCCCACTGATGAACAAGCCGTAGGATTCCTTGTTCCCAAAATTGGTGTGGCCGTGACGAGGTCCAGTCCTTCACAGCATCCATGAGTACACCGTCCGAGTTGAAGCGCTTCCCTTTTAGATGTTTCTTCAGTGGATCAAACACATGGAAATCGCAGGGCGATATGTCCGGACTGTAGGGCGGATGGTCCAACGTCTCCCACTTGAACTTGGCCAGTTCCATGTCTGTGACTCTGGAGACATGTGGATGCGCGTTATCATGGTGCAGAATCACACCCCCCCGTCAGCAGCGTAAACGGTCACCATCCGGCGATGAATAGCTACCAGTTTCTCACCTTCCGCTGTCAGAAATCGGATAACACTTCGCTACTCCTCAATCGTCGAATTTTGCAACGCGAACGCCATTCTGTCCTTATACGGAATGAAGCATCATTTGGACGCCGCTTTTGAAAGAGCCACTGCTCTCTCCTGTGAATGCGGGCGCCCGCGGATGCTCCGATCGAAGTCAGAGACTCCAATCGCATCCAGTGATGACTAGCTACGTTGTCCAATGGCGGAATTTGCAAATGTTTAACTGTTAAGTTTTTACGTCGTTTCGTACCTATCCATTTGATCAACCCTAATATAATCTAGATTGCGTCTTTTTGACAGAGAAATTTGTTGCTTTGAATTTGGGTTCATTTCTCCCGAAAACTAATTAAGAGATCTCAGCTAATTTAAAAAGCCGAATGCCGTGCTGTGGTCCACATTGAGTAAAATCGATGGATAAACATTTTGCTTAAATCCGGTCTTAGTTATTATATATACAATTTCTTATTATAAAAAAATTTTTTATTAACCTTGATCTGGATTTGCTTGTGCCATTCGATAACCTCCTCCTGGACCTGTTCCATCAATTCCATTCCCAACAGAATTCTCTGATCCTCCATTTCTTGCTACCGCTTCCATTTCCATACGTCTTAACAATTCTTGGCGAATAGACTAAAAAAAATAAATATGAAATGTTATTTTACTCCCACTCCCCTTTACATTTTTTTCAAAATGTCAAACTCAACGAGTCTCACGTAAACGTTATCCTTTGCCATTTTGGTTTGAATTATTATTATTAGGGGAATTTTTAGTTATAGACCACTTTTTTGTATTAATTATTTATTAAAAATATAAATACTGTACAACGTTATACAGTATTTATTAAAGAAGAAAAAAAAACGCTATATTTTCAGCAATTGTTTTTAATTCGTTAGTAAGGGAATATTTCCAGATATTTCGGAGACCTATCGGCACAGTCCTTGAGTGGATTCACCTCATTCACCACATTTTTTGTAAGGGCCATAATGTGGTGAATGAGGTGAAATCCACTGAAGGAGGAGTGCCGATAGGTCTCCGAAATATCTGGAAATATTGCCTTACTAACGAATTAAAAACAATTGCTGAAAATATAGCGTTTTTTTTCTCTTTAATAAACCAACTTCAGCAACACCACTTGAGGAGAATACAGTATTTATATTTTGGGTTCATATTATTAAAATCCGGACATTTCTCAGATCCGCACTCCAAACCGGATACGTGCTCCAAATTCGAACTGTCCGGTCGAAATCCTGACGTCTGGTAACCCCTACATATAGGCAATATACGAACAGAAAACAAAAAAAAGTTTTTAAGATCTTTCTCTAGGCAATGAAATTTTAATTTCATTAGGTGCCATTTTGCCCAATCTTAAGCACAAACTTGCTATCTTAAACGATACATTGACTGGCTAATGAACAGTCTATTTGAGCATTGATTGAAAAATTCCATCCTTTTCAAACAAGGCTCTATCTAGATAAAAAAAATTTGAATCAAATTCAAAACTTTATATGTTTATTATACAAATTTGTGAGATGAATTTGTGTTTGATTAGTCCCTTGGAGTCGAACCAAGACCTCCACACTTTCGCAAGGGGATAAATTATGGATCCATCCCTTTGAAGGGTTCTCCACAACTCAAATGGGCATAGGATTTAGGGCCAGTGTCGCTGTGAGAGCATAGGAGCATAGGAGAATAGGATTGAGGCCCGTGAATGGGGACCGCGGTCTCCTGATCGCAGGTTTGGGCCCAGGGACTTGAGTCCCGTCACACCAAGACAAGACCCATCAAATCAAGCACCGGAATGTGAGTCAGAAACGCGTTCTAGCTCACCCTCCAATAATCAAATTTTTTTATTTGAAAATTTCGCAAAAAAACAAAGGCCAAAGTTCATTATTTCTGATGTATTATTAATTTACAATATTTTTATTAATTTCTTGAATCATCTATTTATTTTCTTTACTTAAAATATGATTTAGTTCTATTAATATTATTCAATAGTGGTCGTGAAAGTTTTTTACGTTACATATCATTGAGATGAAAAAGAAGAATATATACCTCTGCCAATTCTGGAAATAAGTCGCAAAATGTTTTGTCTTTTAAATTGAATTCTAAACTTTGGGATGCAAATTGCCGTTTTTCAAAATCAGTCGATTCTATACTCCCCAACGTTGGACTTTTTTCATTCTAAAAAAGAAAATTTTTTAAAAATTAATACAAAATTATTAATACTACTAACCTCTAGTCTATATAGACATTTTTTTAAAGTTTTATTAAAAAAAATGCTTATATATATTAATATATTTCATTTTTTTTATTTCTTTTATTTATGAGACGCACTTTTTTAAACAAAAATAGATATTGTCCATATACCCGAATATATGTAAATAGATTTGAAAAATTTTAGGGGAGGGGGGCGGCCCCCTTCGGCACCCCCTTATATAAGCCCCTGATACTCTATGTGTCTTTTATCTATTCATTTATTTGTTAATTAACATAACATAAATTTCGATTTTTCAATATACAGTATATATATTTACTTATTGGGATATTAGTGTTATAAAATGAATCAACTATTTTTTTTGGATATCTATCTAATCTAATCTATGAATATTTTTAGAAAAAATTTAGATTTAATGAAATTTCATGTTAAAAAAATAAACATGAATATTTCATTATATCATGATCTGGCTAGACAAAAATGACTTCAATAAAATGCCACTTTGTTTAGATATGTCAAAAGTTGAAATAAAATACTTACATATGAAGCATAAAATATATTTTTTTTAAGGTTTTAAATCTTATTTTAACTTTTTTATTTTTTCGGATTTTGATTTGAACTTAATAATTTGCTGAAATGATGGAAGGAGGCCTAAAATCGGAATTCGATATCTAAGGAAGGCAACTTTGGTTGAATCCAGTGGCGTCATTTGGGGGGGGGGGGGGGGCGAACGCCCTCTCAAAACAAAGGGCTCTGATTTTTATAAAATTTTATATTATTCTTAAATAATATATTTCAAAATATATCTTTGAATATACGAACTGTACAAAATTAAACAATTAATTAAATTAAATATCTTTTGGCAAAATTTGGGTACAGTGAGGGATAATATTAAGTCCCACCCATGCGTTTTCTACTTGTGACTATTTCATTGTTTTTAAAAAAATATTGTATATTTTTTAATGGAAACTTTCATGGTTCAAATCTAGAAAATTTCCAATAAAGATTTTCATTTTCTTTTATAAAAACAATGAAATAATCACAAGTAGAAAAAGCATGGGTGGGATTTAATATTGTCACTCACTGGACTTATTTGTAAGTAAATTTTAAGAAAAAAAATATTTGCCTCCCCCCAAGCCCCCAAGAAAAAATTAAAATGACGCCGCTGGTTGAATCTATTTTTAATTTTTGCTATGAATGATAAAAATAAAAAATATATATGTATAAATATATACCATAAAACTAAGAAGGCCAGTGAGAATTGTTGAGACACTCCAAGCTGGATTCCATGTGTCTGGGTGGAAGTCACTAATTGATAAACACAGTTTTGTATTGGTTTTAAACCTGAAAGAAAAAATTTTAAATAAAATAAAAATATTTTCATTAAATTAGATTATGCGAAACCTGGGATGGGTCAAGGTTTGGGGATGGGTACCCTGAGGAATCAGCGTATTGTCCCCCAGTGGCCCCATCGGTATATAGAATATTAAAAACAAATAGGGTCTATATATATTCAACTATAGGTGTAAATATTTAAGCTCTATAATAGATTATAATATATCAAACGAGAAATTAGCATTATTTAATAGTAAACTATTAAATACTCAAATAAAAAAATAAAAAAGTAGATCTTTTTCCCTACAAGATGGCGATCTTATCTAAATTTCGATCATAACAGCGCTTGGTTCTTTCATGCCTAATATGGTCCATTTGTGCTAATTTTGACTATTATAAAAAAATAGTTAATAACAAGAGAAAGTGTTTGTCAAACAAAAGAAAAATTAATCTTTCTAATATTTATCAATAAATAAATACAGGATCATATATTGATCAATTAAATTATTATCAGGAAGTGTTTGGGGAGATAAAAGTTTTAGCACCTGTACACAAAGTGTATATTCAAAGAACTAAATAGGAGAAGATAGTTTTATTTGAAAAAGTTAGTACTTTTCAAACAAAGCCTTATCGACTGTAGGGAGCAAATAAATACAATATATAGGATTCACATATTTGCTAGATGAGTTTGTTTTTGCTGGAGTGAACACAAATTCATCACACAAATTATTTTAAACTAAATATGAGTGTCTATACCAATTTCTCAAATATTTTCCATTAGTGATGTAAAAGTGGCTGTAGATGTTTAATGAAGGATGTGTAGAGGCAGAAATAATGCTCTGAATGCTTTTTACTAATTAGCCCGAAACCTTTCGGTGCAAGGAGGCCTTTAAGGCTCTAACTTCCAGGAAGGGACTTAATTGTGGCGTTCACTGTACATAATAAATGCACCGAAACATTTGCAACTAATTAGTAAAAAGCATTCAGAGCATAATTTCTTGGCTGCCTCTGCTTCTACACATCCTTCATTATTTTCAAATATTTATTTATTTTTTTTTGAAGGAAAATTGGTTTGAAGACCCCTTTCAAATTATATTTTAACAAATTATAATGGTTAGTTAGAGTTGGAGTGAAAATTAAATAAAAATTAACATAAATTTGTTTTAACTACTTATATCTC
This sequence comes from Euborellia annulipes, assembly GCA_023213315.1. Classification (NCBI taxonomy): domain Eukaryota; kingdom Metazoa; phylum Arthropoda; class Insecta; order Dermaptera; family Anisolabididae; genus Euborellia; species Euborellia annulipes. The sequence continues at coordinate 20,139 of JAKCPI010028611.1, read as the reverse complement.
CAGTTTAAAAATGAAGAAGAGTTTCGAATAATATTTAAGATGATTTTCTTGATAATTGTAAATATATATATACCTTCCATTTGGTGTTGTCATTGAAATACTTGGGGGTTTAAAAGGAAATTCTCGTGGAAACGTTAATTTTCCATGATAAAGTCCTCCTTCATATGGAGTATTTTCTGGTCCAGTTACAACGTAATGCCTAAAAGATTAAAAATATATTTATAAAGAAAGATAATAGTCTATAGTTAAGGACAAATTGTGAATTGTTTGTGCGATTAACTTAAAATGTATTTTATTTTAAACTAGTGCACGGCGAGAAACAACCCTTATGAACACCCTCAACTTGTAAAATGTTTCATTTAGTAAATTCAAAACACCGAACTAAACTATAACATAAAAAAAAGTGAACATGACAAAATTAAGTCAAAAAGACAAAAAAATATAAATTAACAAATATTTATAATTCAACAAATCACTTGTTTATAGTTTTAGTTATCTTCTTTCATTCACTATTCTTATCTATTCTATTTTATTATTTCAAACTCTTATTGCTCAATAGCAATATTTTGAAAACAAGTGGCATCAAAAGAGGGTTATACAAATTCAAGTTTTGGCAGATTTCGCGCGACATTATTTAATGATATTTTGACAGGATTACTCACAAATATTGTCAAATAGAAATTGTCTCTCAGTAAAACAAAAAATTTTTGTGAGTACGTGTCTGTTTTTGTGAATTGTTAAAGACCGTGCTTATTATTTATATAATTTCATCATTATCATTTTAAATTTTTGTAATTTATTGTGTTTATAAATAAAAACAACTTTCTAACTAGAACTCATTAAATGAATGATTCATGTTTTAAAATATATTTGTTAAAATATTTTTCATATCGCAAATTTAATAAATTATATATTGCAATAAAATAATAGTTATTTTACCATTCTAAAATATTTGAAGGTAAAGGTTCAGCAACTACATAAGGAACAGGATCCTTTTTTAGGCGAAGATAATCTTGTTTTAATCTTGCTGTTGCGCTAATTAATTTTCCACAAGGCATGATTTATTTATTTAATCTATAAAAATACATACTGAAAATAAAAAAAAGGTAAAATATAATTAATATTTCAAATAGAGATAATTTAAGGATATTTAAAATGATGAAATAAAATCTGGATAGTGGGTATTTAAATAAAAAATAAAGTATAATTACCGAACGAATTAATATATGAAAGATGTAACTGCACAATAAATCATATATAAAAATTCAATAGAACAAATTAATCACATATTATAAACGAAAATTAATTTAATTAGATGAAATTTGACTCGAATGGAAAATGTTTCCTTTCCTTTCAGCTGTTTTCTATCATCAAAGGAGTTACGCCAAAGATAGGACATTTCACTTGAAATGTCACGGGATATATTTAAACTAGTGTGAAAAAAAAAAATTAAATTATAATTATTTAAAATTATTTCAGATTAAGATTTCTAATTATATCAATATTGCGCTCATAACACGAAGGAATAATATCTGTATAGCAGGTATTTAAATAATAAATTAAAAATGGGAGGTGGAGGAGAAGCCTCCTTCCTTCAAATGACAATGGGAAAACGGCCTATTTAAGTATTATTCTCAAATGGGAGACTAGGAATTTTATGATTTTTGTTTAAATATTAATTAATATAACACTATATAATTATAAATGAAATTATGAATTTTACTTTTTATGATTTAAAAATCACTTTTCCATTTATTGTAACCACGGAAGACATTTGCATGACGTCATAGAAACAAGACTCAATAATTAAAAATGTTTAAAATTAAAATTAATTTATAAATTTTTCTTTAGGTAGGTTTTATGTCATTAAAAATTGCTTGTTTTGTTTTTTTATTTTTTATTTTTTATTTTTTTTTTAATCATTCACACTTTTTCTCATTCACACTCACACTCACACACACATTCACACAGTCTTTTCGGCAACTAAGGCCATTTAAGACTTTAGACGATAACCGTTGTAATTAATATATCTATTTGGGGTTCAGGCATTTCTATTTAAGCCAGTTTTTTTTATTTAATAAATAAATTTTATAAATTTTAAATCAAGAATCTAGACACCATTGTTAGTTAGATTTATCGCATCTCTTTATCAACTTCGCGTCTCCATTTTATGTGCGTACCTCTCGTAATCACTAAACGATCGATCGAAAAATTTATTTAGTTTAATCGAAACAATTAAATAATTAAATCGAATTTTAAGTAAGTGCTGATTATTTTAATCCAGGACGAGGCTCTTTGGCGTCTATGCACTGCCCTTGTCCTCTCTTCGGGCTCAAGGGCAGAGGGGCTTCAGCTCCCATTCGCTGGAAATGTCACTTCGTCTATTAGCCAAGCGTCTACTGCACAATGCTCGAGTCCTCTGTCACATTTGGGGAGGGACTCGGGCCAAGACCAATATTTTGGAGGGTATTCTACCACGCAAAATTCTACCCCAGGAAACAGGTAATTATCGTTTTATCTAATTCAATAGATACTATTTTAAATCATCTCTAAATATAGATTTTAATTTATGCATAATCTTAGACAAGATAAACAAAGAATTAAATGGCAATTTTTTTTAAATAAAATACACAAAAAAAACGAATAGTTAACTTTGAATGATAAATAAAATTGTTTTTAATTTTTTTTTTAAATAAATATAAAAGAGAAAAAATTATTGTCATTCTATTCTTTTTTAAAATATATTTTACTTCCTCTTATTACTTTTCATGTGAATTTGCTGATATATTTAGGAAAGAGCCTTACCCTCATGTTTGCTCACACTTTATCCGGAACTGGGGAAGGAAGATACTTAATTCTATTCTATATTTTTCTTAGATTTTATTTATAATACAAGAAGACATGTTTTCTACCATTAACATCACCAAAAAACCAGAAGCCAGACAGGTCCGGATTCGTTACCGGCTCCCATCCACCATCAATATAAATCTTATACATTTTGTTAAATTATATACCTACTCTAGATATATAATTAAATTTCGGCAGAGAAAGATATCTAGATATTTAGATCCCAGTGTGATGGAATCACCCTCACTACAAGCAAATTATCACTGATTTCCAACAGACAAGTTTTAGAAGATGACCTCACATTGATCACAAATTTTTAATCACGATTTGTGGAAATGTGTCACAATTTGCATAACAATCTTTGCTTGTACTGAAGTTGATTCCATTTCAATTGGATCGATATACCGTATCTATAAATAAACGGATACGCAAATTATCTTTCTCTGATCGAATGAATTTATTAAAATTAATCCTTCTTATAACCATTAATAATCGATTCTCTTAAATACATATTCTTTACAAACAAAATTTCATATAAAAAAGTTTGTGGCTGTCGATGTTGGAGTTGAGAGGATGCAACCAAGGAAGTTTTTCCACCAAGCCCTTGAAGTTATTATTTTAATAACATTGCCTAGGTCAAATGATTCATATATTTCAATATATTTATAAAATATTGCAATATTTCTTAGAGGACAGAAGATGACTGAATAAATCTAGTCCGAAAAGTGTTAAAAAGTATTGATTGTTTGATGAAATTCTTCCCTAACTGCCTCCCCTCAACTACAACAATAATAGATATAAGATTATAAATTTGCGAGATGTGTTTGTACTTAAGATTGGGCAAAATTGTGTATTTGACGTTATTTGAAAAAATTCCAAGCTCTACCTAGTTAATACAACAATAATATTTAATCTATTTTTATTCTTCTATTCAAGAGATCAATTCACATTAATAAAATGGAACGGAATTTGAAATTATCTTCAACTTTGATACACAACAAACAAGTTTTTTTTTAAGGCGGAGTCAAAAAAAATTCAAGACATATGCAGCCAAAATTATTTCTTTTATTATGCCGTTCCAGGCTGATGTCCCGACCACTGGTCTTTTCTTAAATTACTATATTTTCTTTAATATCTCTTAAATTTATCTTAAAAAAAGAAAGTTTCAGGCAAAATTATTATTTAATTTTATTCTCAAGGTTTTTTTGATAGCCTTTGAAAAAAAGATATAAAGCTACAAAAAGAAAATAAATATAAAAACAAAATTTCAATAATTTTTTCAGTAGATCTCAAATTTTTTACTTTTTAACTACTAATCTTACTTTCATATTTCTTTCCAGCTAGTTCATTCATTAATCTTATATCTAATTAAATCTTTTCAATCTATTCTAAGAATGTTCTGTATGAGAAGTTGCACTCTATATTCAGCCAAGTCTTGAAGAGAGTACACCATTGAGAAGGGAAATCTTTCCTAGAAGTGACGTTTTATTTTGTCATACAAACCAAAATAGAAACCAAATGCAAAAATTCTTCATGATATTTTAATTTAATTACGCATTAAATGATTTATCGTTTATATCGTTCGTTTGAACTTTCTTTTTATCTTTCGATAATATTTATAAATTCTTTGTTTATTATACTGGCAAAGTAATTATATGAATGATTAATACTGGCAAAGTAGATTAGCGTAAGTTTTTGTTTAAAATGCAGACACCTTTTGGCTTGATAGGATTTTGAATAAATGTTTTTCAAGTAGTATTGACAAAAATGAATGACATAAGCCAAGATGATATCATTACATTCAATTCAGCCTTGGAGATACTTTCTTATTCACCTACATAAATGAATTTTTTTATGATGATTTCATTTAAACAGAGAATATAAAATAATATATGATTGAATTTCTAATAAATTTATGAATTATAATTAAAAATAATTTTCAATTCAATTTTATTTTTAACTTCTTATATAATTTAAGCAATTAAGAAATTTTTTTTAATATTATTAAAATAATTAGTTAATTACCATTCAGATATATAAATAGCCCTCACCACACTTACAAAAATGACCTTAAAAATTTTGTGTAAAATATTGAGCTAGATTTTTGTGCAAAATATTGATTGGTCGTGGACCTCTCACACTACTTTTCGATTAAACTTGTTCTCGGGCCTTGGTGAAGTGGGTAGCGTGCTGGCCTTTTATATCAATGGTCGCGGGTTCGGATCTCGTCTTAAGCGACAATTTATTTCAATTGGATTGGCTACCAGCCTTCTCTGCCGGAAAAGACCTTAAATGAAATTAAAAAAAATTTCTTTCTATTCTACATGTTTCATAGAATATATTTTTTTTGGAATTTAGGGCAGGGGGTGGGGGTTGGGCCCACATATTCCACCCTTCCCCTCCCTCCTGACTACTACCCTGTTAGCTACATACCTCGATACAATGGAGTAGGAAAAACTGTTCGTCTCCCTTCCCTTGTTTATTTTTTTTTTCATAGGGGGTTGCAATGATTCTTCCATTGTGCTTGCGACCAACACTCTTGACAGAAAGAAGGAATTTTGCACAAATTTTTGAAAATGTCGTTTTTGAGCAAAATTTTTGCAAGTATGCTTTGGAATTTAGGGCAGGGGGTGGGGGAAATGGATAGACTACTTATCTCTTCTCAAAATCTTACCTTTTTCAAATCCGCCTGACTCAACTTAATTCTCAATACATCTCAATACTTAATTCTAAGATTATGCATTTGAAATTTATTACTAGGTACTGTTTTTTATTTTTATTTTTATTTTTATTAATAGTAATAAATATTTGAATTTCTTTTCAGCCAACAAGAGCGCCGGTGCTGCTCCGCGCTTACTCCAAGTCCAGACACATGCAAGACGAATTTTTATAGACAACGTTTTAAACCGGGTAACAAACAGTCTTACAGCGGAACTAAGTCGCAAAGCAGCCAAACAGCTACTCTATGGTAATTCAAGACCTTTTTTGACATTGGTTGGCGTAAGTTTAGCCAGTGGATCCGGTCTGCTCACTCGAGAAGATGAATTCGAAGGCGTTTGCTGGGAAATCCGAGTAAGCATAAATATATAAATACAAGACCTATTTTATTACCTTTTTTATATCATTGATACTCCTCAACATTTTTTCAATACCCTCCCTAAGTTGGTTATATAAAATTGAAGCAAATTGAACTTTCTCTCCTACTTATTTGCATTTATATCAGCACATTTTAATTGTCCTAAAGAGAAAAGTAAATATTATTTAATTAAGAAGAAGAACAATGTTTTCTATTTTCTCTTTTTTATTACAAACATCTAGAATAGAAACAATCAAATACAAAGTTTTTTTTTTTTTTTTTAAACATTCACACTTTTTTCTCATTCACACTCACACACACATTCACACTGTCTTTTCGGCAACTCAGGCCATATAAGGCATTTACGATAACCGTTATGAATATATATTATTTAGGGTCCAGGCATTCTTATTTAAGCCATTTGGTATCCAATTGGCTTAAATAAAATCATCGGATTGCCTGGGGTCCCAACCCGCGACGTTTGGTATACGAGGTTAGCACGCTAACCTCTACACCAGGCTCCGAGGGCTCCCAAAATATAAAGTTCAAGACATTCAAATAAACAGTGCAAGACAATCGGAACTTTTTTGCCTTAAAGGGGTAAAATAAATCTAGATTTGAATTAGAGGCCTTTAACCCTAAATTCGAAATGAAAAAAGATAATTTTTCTCAAAGATAGAATCTTGTATAAGAAAAAATATAAAATTTTTCCTTTCTGAAACTCATGTAGCCTATTTGGATTTAAAACTGTTTTTCTTGAGGGGATGGACGTTCAGTAATAATAATAATAAGAGCAGCTCCATGGCCCGGGCTCTCAGTGGTCCTGTTTTTTGACATCTAAGGTCATTTAAGGCCAATTTCCTCTAGGTCGTGCCGCTGCCGTGCTCCATTGGAAAGCGGCAGAGGCACGGCTCGTCTAGTGGAAATTGAAACGGCCTCTCCAATGCTATTTAAATAGCAAGTGCGTTTGAGCGATTACGGCTGATGGCATCACACGGCAGGGGCACTTCCTAGTGGACCAGATTTTTTTATTTATTTTTTTTTATCACAGCTGTCATATGTGAATTTTCAATATATTTCATCATATGTTGATATGGACTTGTTGAAATTTTAAAAATATAAATCTTGCTATTCGGCCAATCCCAGGGCGTAGAAACATTAGAAGTAATGAATTAAAATTTTTTTTTTTATGCACACTTTTTCTTATTCACACTCACACTCACACACACATTTGGTATCCAAATGCATGTGTGAGTGCGAGTGTGAATGAGAAAAGGCCAGCACGCTAACACCTACACCAAGCCCGCGGGCGAATTTAAAAAATTTTTATTTATATGTTTTAAGTTCATTGTTGAATAGACACCTATTATTGACTGCCTCCCCCTCTCATTGTTCGCATTGTCAATCATAGCTACTTTCACGCTTAAACAATATATATACTCTTTGAAGGCTGAAGATGCCAGGATGTATCCCAGCCCAAACGTTCCAAATAAGAGTGTTATTAAATAGAGTCTCAGTTATTGGCTTCATCCTCTTTCTTTCCAAATATATTATCTACATCCACGATTCTGTATTCCATTTTTTTAATCATTGAAAATTTAACTTTTTCTAAATAAAAGTCAAAACTAATTTATTTTTCTTTTAATTTTATAGGATGCGGTCTCGAAATTGCGTATGAATGCAACGAAACATTTATCAGAAGAGGAATTACCTGAATCATTCAGTATTAATGATCTAGATATTGGAAATCCTATTGCAAAAGGATGCAATGCTGTCGTTTATTCTGCTCGGCTTAAGAAAAGTACACTTTCTTTATTTACTTTAAAAAATAAATATAAATATTAATATCTATTTTATTTTTTTAGCTGTTGTGGAGGGAAATGATATAGAAAGTGATACTACTTATCCTTGGGCTGTGAAGATGGTGTTTAATTACTATGCAGAGAGTAATGCATCATCAATCCTTAAAGCAATGTTTAGAGAGACAGTACCTGCTCGCCGAATCGCTGTGGATACTGAAACACCTATGCATCAAAGGTTAAAATTATATATAATTAAGATCTGATTTTAAAATATATACAGGATAGAATTTAAATTAAAAATTTTTAAATATCAGGTCTTTTTCGACAGGACCGAAATTGATTTTTGTAATAAATAAATATTTTCGATATTGCTGAAGATAGGGGGCAGCCTGGTGGATGAATAAATAAAATCCGAAGATAATTTTCAGGCCAATTTAATTAAATTGGGAAATGATTTTTTATTTATTCATCCTTCTCACATTTTCGATATTATTTAATTCTCTCTTGATATTATGGACATTTTTTAACTTTTGATGAGAAGTGGCTGTAGACTTTGAATTGGGTATAGGAGACTTAACCGTCGACGTTTCGGCAGCAAATTACGACCTTCCTCAGGACGATTAATTGTTAGAATACAAGGTTAATAGTATTATATTCAATTATCATTGTAAATTATACAATATTTATTTGGGCTATATGTATTAAAAGTGAGTGACATGCCCGCTTAGGGCTTCTTACAATCAATGGACTTGATTGATATAAATACTTGATACGTCGAAGTACGTCGAAATACGTATCAAGTATTTATATTTAAGTATTAAGTATAGAGGAGGCGATTAGCCGAGGGGATAAAGCAGTTAAGCTTATAATCCTGAGTTGAATACACCTCGAGTTCAAATCCACCTCATGGCAATTAATTATCCAACTCTATTTGAGATGCCTCCTCCTGAGGAAGGAAACGGGAACCCACCTCAGTATCATTCCCATGAGAGTTACTCTTCAGAGTAACCACAACGTGTCAAGTCTGACACTAATGACTGAGAGAATTAAGTATTTATATCAATAATTAAATTGAAACACTCACCAAGTTATTTTTTTTTATAATCTTCTATTTATATAATTCGCCAATGTCCGTCTGTCTATCCCGCTCTGGTTGACCAATTTGCCGTTTAAATTTTGAAACGAAATTGTATATACTTAAAGAGGGCTTTTTAGGGATTACAGGAAAATTATTTTTGTTCCGAAATGTCTATAATTTTTTGAGTTATTAATTCCTAAAGTTACGATTTCTCCCATAGGAAATATATAAAGAAATATTTATGTATTTTTTGCATTTATGTATTCTATGAATGTACCGGTAAACAAATCCTCACACTAGATTGGACTAGGGTCCGCCGCAGGCGGGGGGGTCGAAAGCTGGCGACGCGGCTAGTAATTAATATTACATTAATTATTATTACAATGTTTCAACGAGTGCCTAAGGTTACCAGTTTAAACTTAATATTTTCTTATTTTTTTAGTATGGCTTCTCGACGAAAAGCTCTTCCAGTGCATCCAAATATCGTAGAAATGCCTCTGGTGTTTGCTGATCAAGTACCTTTATTACCGGACTCAATTTCAATGTATCCATCCGCACTTCCTCCTCGTTTAAACCCAGAATCTGGCATTGGAAGAAATATGTCTCTTTTTTTGCTTATGAAACGGTAACATATCTAATATCTAATATAATTTAATATATTTTTTTTATAAAGCATTAAAAATTATATTTCCATTTTAGATATGATAGTAGCCTCAGGGATTATTTGGCTAGTAAAGAACCATCTCCTCGAATTCGAATACTTCTTTTCGCTCAACTGCTTGAAGGAATAGCTCATCTATTTAGGCATCACATCGCTCATCGGTAAATCATATTTTTAAATGTTAATAATTTTAATTAGATCAAAAAGATTACTTTTTCTGACACTTCAATTTCAACTAGTCTTGTTGTTGCATTGCGTAAATTTAGCAGCAGGGTCTAGCCGATACACCCCCCTCATTCTCTTTAAAATTCTTTGTTTAATAAAATTTAAAGAGTTATTGAGTTTTAATCATTTTAGGATTATAATTTTTTTCTTAATACTTTTAGAGATATTTTTTTTTTTTTTTCACTGACAAAATGTCAAATTTGTTTTGAGCACAGGCACCTATAAAAGTATTAAGAATAAAATATTTTTATAAAAGATAAAATGATTGAAATTCAATCAAAAAAATTTTAAATCATGATGATTCTTTTTTAAATCGTGTTTCTAAAGATATATATATATATATAAAATATCAACATATTTTAGATAAGACTGTCCTGACAAGATGAGGAAAAAAAAGCCAACAAATATTTGATGATAACCAAGGCATTGTTTGTCCAAAAGAATAAGAGAGTTGAAAAATCGTCGAAAGGCCTCGATAATAGAATTTTTCAATTAAATGAAAATGTAGGAATTGTTGCTGTGGTGTAATGACTAAAAATGACCTCAAAATAATAATAACAAAATTAAAAAACACATTTCAAATCTTCTAACAGCCCCTGGCGCGCAGCACACTTGTAGGATTTCTTCCTCTTGTGCTAGGGGACAAGGGTTCGCATCCCGATCATGCGACAAAAATTTAATTGGCTACCTACCAATCAAGAGAGGGGGTCAAAAATTCGATGTCGAGATTTTGCTGGATATACACGTTTTGAGGTCCCCTGAACCAAAAAAAGTGGTTTTCGCGACATGGTCTGCCTGTGTGGGTCTGTCTGTCTGTCTGTGAACAAAATATCTCAAGAACGAAAAGAGCTGAAATTTTATATTTAAGATAGGTACTCCCCTGGGACGTGACACGAAGCTTTTGAACAAAAGGGCCAAAGAGTACTTTATGTTCAGAGTTTTTTGACCATTGTAGGCTGGCCCTTGTTACACATTGTATGTTCTTTCAACAATATACATGTTCATTTGTCAACAATTAAAAACATATGAATATACCAAGCATTTATAGACTAATTCTGATCATAAAAAAAAAATTAAAGTTCTGATGATTGAGCACTAATAAGTAAATGCATAGAAACGTCTCTAGAAAATTGTTATAGCATTCAGAATAATTTCTTTTTGGCTACCTCTCCCCTTCCTCTCAACGTTTTCATCATTGCCACCATTTCTTAACTATTATTATTAAGTATTCATATTATTATTTGTATATATGTAAATATTTATGTAGATTATAGCCTTTTTGATATGTCTTTAGTTGCAGTACATTAGAAAATTTAATTTTATATTTCAGTGATTTAAAATCAGACAATCTCTTATTGGATCTTTCTGAAGGAGAATCTTGTCCTTTATTAGTCATCACCGATTTTGGATGTTGTTTGGCTGATACTCAATATGGATTGCGACTTCCATTTTCTAGGTAAAAATGAATTGACAAAAATAAATAAAACTTTATTCAAAAAAAAATTTTTTTTTCTTTATTCCAGTCCTGAGATTGATAGAGGAGGCAACATTGCCTTAATGGCACCTGAAGTTGCGAGAGCCACACCTGGTACATTTACATCGATTGATTATAGTAAGGCTGATTTGTGGGCTGCGGCTACACTTTCTTATGAAATATTTGGAGAATCAAATCCATTTGGATCCGGGAAAGTAAGTTTATTTATGAAAAACTTATTTTTATTAAAAAAAGAAATATATCGGCGATTCTGATTTGATGGGTATACACGTTTTGAGGTCCCCTGAAAATAAAAAAGTGGTTTTCGCAACATGGTCTGTCTGTGAACAAAATATCTCATCAACGAAAAGAGTTAAGTTTCTTTTTTTTTTTTTTTTACCAAAAAAAATTTTTTTTTATTTTCTTTTTTCCCCCAAATTTACACCCTTAAAACCGGAGTTTTAACGGGACAACATTTGTACTTAAAATAAAATACCAAAATAAATTAATTGCATTTGGTTTGTGAATAAATAATTATTTATATAATAAATGAATGTTTAACATTAAAACAAAATAAATATGGAGCCGGTATAATCACAGTGACTGAAAATTGGCCTTAATTTCAGAATTACCCATATATATATATATATATATTCAATAATGCAAAGTGTCTTAAAAATCACCAGATATTTTAATGTTTCAAAATTAATTATTCATTATTTATTTTTAAATATTATAAATTTACATCTTGACTTCATCTCTTTGTTATTTGATTCGAAAAAAATAATTACTTGTTTTCTTTTTTCATATATTTTAATCCACGTTTCACAATATTTTTAAATTTATTATTTTGTTTTCAATCATTTAAAGGAATGTATTTACGAGTTAAATATATTTGGCATTTGGTATTTGGTATTTTTACAAGGCTTTTATTTTTTTTTTTACCTCAAACAAATAATAGCCTGCCAATGAGATTTGTGCGAATTTTTCATAATTTTGACTTGAAACGAATGCATATAAGAATTATGATATATAATTTCGTTTTTTATAAGTTATTTATGAGTTTAAGATCACGGAATTGATATTATGTTTACAAATTATAATTTTTTTTTTTTTTTTTTTAGAAATTGCGAAGTTTTGACTACAAGGATTCAGATATACCTCCACCACCTGATACAATGCCTCAATTATTTCAACATTTGGTCTTAAATTTACTACAAAGGAACCCTTCCAAGGTAATTATAATTTATAATTAATCATATTATAATAATCCCAAATTATATTTTTAGTGAAGATAATGGGAACTTAAAATTTATGTCAAAATTAGGCATTTAATTTTATTTCAATCGTTGATCGAAATAAGACCTTAACATTTTATTCTTTTATTTACCAATTAACGATTTTTTTTATTCAAATTATATACAAAATTTGATTGATTCAATAATAACACAACACTCCTTACAACAAAAATGACGCCCCCAAATTTTGGCGCCACTGGGGGGGGGGGGGGGGTGTGACAATCTTGTACAGTGAAGGACAATATTAAGTCCCACCCAAACGTTTTCTACTTGTGATTATTTCATTGTTTTTATAAAAGAAAATGAAAATCTTTTTTGGAAATTTTGGAGTTTCCATTAAAGGATATATAATACTTTTTTAAAAACAATGAAATAATCACAAGTAGAAAACAGATAGGTGGGATGCAATATTGTCCTTCACTGTACCTGCTTGGCGCAACCAATGTAGTTACCCCCCTGGTGAAGATTATCGGAGGTGGGGGGTCTCAAATTGCATATCTACACTCAAAGAAGGCAATAAGTGTTGAGTACTATTTTCTAAAATTAAATAGTATAAAAATGAATGTGAAATATATTTCAAATCTCCTTAACTTGTGTGTAGCATCTTGTGCTACGGGTCAAGAGTTTGCCCAATTGAAAAAATTTATTCCAATTGAAATAGATAGATTCGTCGTTTTTTTATAGTGTTGAGTTGTTGTCTGGGAAATTGACACGGAATGTCTTTTCATTACCGAGGGCTACCGGTCAAATTACTGTCTTTGATTTCTTATTTTGGGTTACCCTTTTAGTTTATCTTGTGAAATCATATTAAAAACACAGAACGAATAATATTTTTTCTATCTTTGATATATTTATATATATATATATATATTATGTGATCTTTATATATTCATGTGCTAATAAAACGTTGGCCTTTTTTCTTGTTTTATAACATAAAAAATAAATTGATTTTCTTTTAGGCATTGCCGCGGTTTGCTCATTAATTTTATGCAATAAGATAAATATAGGATTATTATTTTTTAGCGTTTGAATGCAGAGATCGCAGCTAACGTTTGTCAAGTGTATCTTTGGGGTCCAAGCAGTTGGCTTCATGGTGAAAAGCCCTCAACAACCGAAGTAAATAACATTAATAAAGTAAATAGAGTTGATTTGACTGTTAATTGTGAATTTTTATTCTCAGATTTTGCAATGGCTTCTTTGTTTAACAACAAAAGTACTTTGCGAGAATCGACCTGTAGGGATGGCAGTTAATAGTCCAGTTCGTGTCTCCAGTACCAGTCGTCGTCGAACTCTACCAGAATATCAATTAATTGCCGCGTTCCTCTCTCGTGTCTGTGTCCGAGGTGTTCGTCAGGCTATTAATTGGATTCACTCTGTAGAACACTCTCTCTATCTCAATATTAATTAATTCATTTTATATTTATTTTCCTTACAATTGGCTGAAATTGGTTAGAAAAATAAAATTCTTTTGATCAATATAAATTTCGAAAATTTATTCCTTTTCGTATAATTTAAGATGATTGTATTTTATAATTACTTTGATTAGAAAATGTATCTTTTGTCTTTTCGTTTTCGTTTCTCTTTCGCATCGGTTCACTTGGTTTTTTTTTTAACTCTTCCTCTAAACATTAATTTTAGAATACAGATATTTTTAATATTTCTTTTATGATCTTTAATATTTGAAATTACTCTTATATTATCTGAAATCGTTATTTTTCGCTGTGAAAATGCTTTCGATTTAAATTCGTTTTAAACCAATGCTTTTTTTAAATCTTTAATTAGATTGTTATATTATTATTATTCGTTTGATTAATTTAAAGTAAAAATCTATGCGAAATTTGTCTTTGCCCCAATTTTATAACAACTTTAGTAGTTTACTTTGCTTTAGTTTGGTCTAAATAGAAACTAATATTGGATAGGAGGAGGTGTTTATACATAATTTGGATTACTAAAAATCAACAAGTTTTAAATTGATAAATTATATTGTTTTTTTTTTTTTTTTTTTTTATTAGTTGAAATTTCATTTTCCATTAAAGTTTTATGCCATTTTCCACCAACACATCTTAGATCTTAAGGACGTCTTGCATTTAAATTTAAAACAGGAAATTGGGTCTTAAGATCATCTATTTGTACTTCAATCGCATTATTAATAACAATAAGATATATTTATTTCAAAAAAATATACATTCTATATATAAATAGTTAAATAGGTAAAATGCCCCATTTCGTTTTTTAGGAAGGCTCAAGGCGAGCTTAAGATTTAAGATGTTTTGGTGCAAATGGGCATAAATATCACTCAACAAACAAAAGGTTAAAATTAAGTCGTTAACCTGCCAAAAGAATACAAAATACAAAAAAAAAAAAAAATTCATTAGTCAATTTTGAAAATATCCGGTGAATTAGTTCTTAAGTTGTTCTTAAAAATATCTAAAAAAATTTTAAGTATGTATTTTATTGAATGAATTTATTATTGTTTGAAAATTTCTCCAAGTTTTTGAGTCGTTCTATCTTATTTTTTCCTCTATGAATTGAAAAATTCAAAAAAAAAGACTTATTTATAGTACGTTTTTCAAAGGTTTTATTTAATTTTCCATAATATATGGGTAGTCAGTCCTTGTCCTATTTGCTTTAGAAAAAGTACTTAATTTTATTTTTATAATAATAAAAATATATTAATTATAATAAATACGTAATATATATGTAAAGAATGGATATTTTGAAAAAAGATATAAATTTTTTCAAATATCACCCTGTAAATTAGAAAAATATAATTAAAAAAATAAATAAATAAAACAAGAATAATAAAAAGTGAAAAATTCAGTTTTAATCTTCCATAATATTATACTTTTAACAATTTACTATGAATTAAACCAGAGTTTTCCATATTTTATATAGTTAACAAAATTTTTTACTACACTTTCTTTATTTTTGTATTTGTATTAAAGAAATTTAAGAGATCATTATTTCTTAGATTATAAAAAAATTTATAAAAACTATATAAAATAGGCCTACTTCTTGACATGAGAATATTAGAGAATTAGAATATATAATCAACACTACATTTTATTCCGAGACTTTTTCTTTCACAAGAAAAATTAAAATAAAATTTTATATATATATATATATGATAATCATGCATATTATATATATATTTATATATTACTAAGTTAGCGCCGAATTTTTATTTTGGCAAAGGATTCTAATATAATTACATTGGTTTTTAATTATAGGGATCCCATTCATCCCGTTTTCACAAATTTTCATTTGTTAAATTGAAGAAAAAATTAAAATTTCACAATGGGAAAATTTGGTTTATTAAAATAGTTAAGGGCGTTCAAGCAATGAGAAGGAAATTTATCGGGAATGGAAGAAGATAGAGAAAATTCGTAAAAAAAAATTTCGAGGTAGCTAAGTATAAGGCGAAAAAAAAATAGAAAAATTTTTTGCTTGAACATGGAAGCAGTCCCGTTTTTAATTTTTAGTATTTTGGGATCTCTAATACATTATCAAATCGATAGAATATTTTCTAATACAACTAAAAAAAAAATTTTTCTTTAAAAAATTTGTAGAAAAATGACCAATTTATATTTCTAAATAAAATTTTATAAATAATATTATTTTGAGATATGGACTTGTTTCAACTCTCTATAAAATTTTTTTTACATAATTTAATAGAATATTTGTTTATTTAAAATTTTTTATCTGGCCAAAAAATTATTGGTCTTGAAAGGCTTCTTCTGCAAGGAATCAGTTTTATTAATCATGATGAATACAGATTACTCATCGAGTAACGGTGGGGGATGATTCAGGCTATACATATATATAATCAGTACAACTATTAATCTGAAAACAATTTTATTTGTACTGATCAGAGCTTAATAAATTCATTTTAATCAAAATTGTGTTCAAAAAAAAATTAAAATTTTCTATTTTTTAAATGACATTTTGGTAAATACTTTATAAAACCATTATGCATATTTATAAAATAAAAAAATATTCTGAACCGATATTTAATACATTACAAAATTACTAATTTGTTTACACTATTGAAAAAAATTAATCAGGATTCACAAGAACTTTGCAGCCAGGAGATTAAATAAAAAAATATTTTATTTTATTTATATTCGCCGACGTTTCAGTCGCCAATCACGACCTTCATCAGGGCAAATATTGTCAATTATACACTTAGGAATTTTAATGTTCATTGCAATTATATACTATTTCTTTTACTTGCTACTAATTGAATCAGAGACCAATTTTTGTATATATCAAAATAAAAAAATTGTATATAATTGCAATGAACATTAAAATACCTAAGATCGTGTATAATTGACAATATTTGCCCTGATGAAGGTTGTGTGACTGGCAACCGAAACGTCGGGGAATAAAAATTAAATAAAAGATTTTATTTAATTTCCTGGCTGCTAAGTTCTTGAGAATCCTGATTAAATCTCCACAGCCATAAAACATCATGAAAAAATTAATATTCCACTTCTAAATGTAATTTTATTATGTTGAATTTTTTAATGATACTTTCACCCTGAAGGTGGTACATCGAAAATAATACACAGAGGAAAAAGTCCGTCGATCATTGTCCATGTTTTAATGAATTAGAGCAATATGTAAAGCTTTTTTACTCGTAGGGACTCTTGCATCAGTAAAAAAAAAGTGCAATTTATGGCTATTCACATATAAACAGAAAAGCTTCTTTAGGCAATGCTCTTTTTCATTAAAATAAGATTTGATTTTACAAAAATTAAGACTCCAATTTTATTGTAAATACAAAATTTTTTTAAGATAAGAAAAATCTAATTATAAAATTAAATATTTTAAAATTCTATATATAAAATTATATAAAAACCAGGTGGGGATAGCATTAAATACATTCGAATATATAAGTCTCTTTTCATCTGACTGATTCGGTGTTAACTTTAGTTTTATATATAAATAAATATAAAATAATAGAATAAATTTGTAAATAAAAGATAAATATACATAAAACATAATAAAAAGATAAAATATTATATATATATGAATTAATCCAAAACATTCAGAATGAAAATCATGATATGTTTTGTTTTAATATTTTGTTCCAGTCATTTTCAAATATATCAATATATATATACTTTACTATATATATATATATATATATTTGACTTATTGATATTTTGCCGATGTCATTTGGAAACTGATTTCTTAGAGCAGAAGAAACTTAATAAAATAACTGTTCGTTTTGGAATTAAAATAATCATTATAAAAATGCACAAATTTTTCTATTTTATTATTTTACTGATTGGTTGTGGTCTTTTCTTATTGAAATGATAAAGAAAATGTCAAAATTTAAGTGACTTGGCAAAAAGAGCTGCGGTGGCTTGAGTTTTGTCCCCATTAAAACGCCTTAGCTCAGAGACCGTCTTAAAATAGATATAAAAAAAAATTAATTCAAATTATAATCTCTTAAAGCATAAGATAATATGAGGGTGACTTACTTGTTCTCTTGTAAAACCTAAGGCTACAAGTTCTTTGATATCAGACTCTGTAAATCGATCTGAAGGCAAGATAGAGGTCGCGGGATCAAGTCGGCCAGAACCTAAAAAAGTTATAATAATTAATAATATAAAAAGTAAAAAGCTATTTGTGAAATAGTATGGATGGCTAAGCATTGTAAAAGAAATTCTGGCCCGAGATGAAAACTTTCGAGCCCTCTTCCTTTTTGGGACTAATTTATATTTTATTACTTGCTCTTACTTATATATGTAATTTATAGAGGGAAAGTATTGCTATCATGTCAAAAAATTTGATGTCGAGATTTGGATGGAATTACATGTTTTGAAGTCCCCTGCACCCAAAAAGTGAGTCCCGAAAATTGGTCTGTCTGCCGTAGGAAAAGATTTTAAGCATGAAGGAATTGAGCTACGGGATTGAAATTTTATATTTAAGTTAGATACCTTGCCGGAACACAACATTAGCTTTAGAATAAAATCGGCCAAAAAGTACTAGTACTTTACTGAATTATTTTTTCAGTTTTTTTGGAATTTCTCAAAATTGGCTCTAACGATTTTTATTAAAATTTAAAAATCAATTATTTTTTTACAACCTCTTTAAAATATATATTCTCATTTTGCCCTTGAAATCTTTTGAAGTACACTTTACTCTTGTACTTCATAGGAAAAAGGCAGGAGAAATGGTTGCCACGGTAACAGAATATAAATCTTTTTTTTTTTTAGAATAAGAAAGATTCATATAAGTAATGATATATCAGTAAAATTTTTCTTGAAAATTGTTTGAAGTACACTTTTCTGGTGTAGTATTTTAGATTTTTCAAATTCATTTTCCGGCTCTTTCTTCCATAGAGCCAATGTTATATCTCTATGGGAAATTCCATGTAAATTTCGATTCTAAAGGGGTCGATCCAAGGGCGGATCCAGGGTGTTTCTCGGGGGGGTAATCTAGGTGACTCATCGCACGGCACACTATTTTTCTTAATTTCGGTAATTTAAAGGCGTATTCTGTACTTGTTGGCCAGAATATAAATACAAATCAAATTTTTAAGTATTAATTTTTTAAAATTTTACATTAAAAATAAATTTTTTGGCGAAAAAATTATTTTTTTCAAATCTCGGCGGGAGGGGGGGAATTACACTCTTTACCCCCCCCCTGTATCCGCCTATGGGTCGATCCCCCTTTGAACTTTTTTACACATTAAAAAATTTTTTTTTTCCAATTATTAAATTTTATATTTATTTTGGATCCTCTATTATGTATAAAATATCCAGATATGAGATTAAAATTTTGAAAAAAAAAATGAAAAAAAAAACGGTTTAATTCAAGTAGTCAACATTTAACTAAATATATCTCGAAACAAAAAATCTGCTATGCGACCAGTCACACCAGATTTGTATAATAAATACCCCTCCTATTGTAGTCTAGATCTTGATAATTCTATAATAAAAAGTTGAGTATTTCGTAATGTAATGAAAATATATTTGGAATTTGATATATTAAAATTTGTGGTAGACATTTTAAAGGTCTAAATACAAAAAAAATATTTTGCTTCGAATATCAACCGCCAATAAATATTTATATATACATACCTTATCATTCATATTTGGAAGAGTATTCTGAATGAAATTCATTGCCATTATTAAGCATTCTCATGAATTAAAAAATCTCATGGAAAAAAATATACCAGTTTTCAAAATTTATATGGGATTTTTCAAAAATTCAAAAATTTTGTGCCTTCTGCGATCTAAATAAAATAAAAAAATTTACTCATCATGGAAAAAGATTATTTTAAATTATTATAAATAGCAAGACTCCTAATTCATCATAATAAAAAAGTATTTAAATTAAAAAGATGATTGGGAAATACCGATTTAAAGATAAATCTGTATAAAAAATTGCCAGAGTCTCCTTCTTTGGGAAATAATTCTCCTTTTCCATCCAAGTAATAGGCCCAAAGTTAGCAAAACCCAAAAACTAGATTAAAATCATTCCATTTATTATGAACCTTCAGCAAAATATTATCCAACTCTAAAGGGGCCTACCACAGTATAATCTCAATAAAGTATCAACTACAGACAGAAATGATTGAGAAAAAGATAAAATTACCTGGACGGTTCGGGGGATTTGGCCGAGTGGATGTCGTGGCTCCGGCTGTACTGCTGGATTCTGATGA
>JAKCPI010028610.1:0-51455 GCA_023213315.1 Euborellia annulipes | reverse complement strand
TCATTGAATGTAAAATATAAAATTTCTCCTAGCACTTTCTGCCTAATACTTGATTTCTAACGAGGACGAGTGTTCCCTCGAGAGTGGGTGCGTGTAATGAGCAAGGAGAGCCCAGGGTAGGGCCAGCCAGCCATTCGGCCCTTCATGTCCAATCATATGAACGTGTGGGGGACTCCGACAACGTCCTCTTCCTCTCTCTCTCTCTCTCTCTCTTCAGTCCATTACTATCAATCTCCTGAGTCTCAGCTGAGCCAATTCTCTTCCTCTCTCTCCTCTCTCTCTCACGCCCTTTCCATCCAATTCTTCTTCTCTCTCGGTTTAATTTTCGTTATTTCCTTCCTGTCAAAACATATTTTCCAACACCCCTTCGTGCTGCTTTTTTACTTTTTTCTTCTCTTTTTTTGTCTTTTTATTCCTCCCCCCCCCACCCTTTCTAATTCGTTTTTTCAATGTAATTTTTCTGTCACTGTCTCCGAAGTCTTTTTCTTTTTAAAAATTCAAACGGATTTATTATTATTATTATTGTTATATCTCACTTGCTTTGCTATTCAAAATTTGATATCTTTCCCTTTGTCAGGTCACGTTCCCGTTATTCAATTATATCAAAATGTTGACTTTATTTGAAAATGAGACCGACAATAAATTTCGGCAAGTATTATGTTTTGATTTCTCTTCCCCTATTTTATTATTTTTTTTTTTTTTGGGAAAAGGAATAGCTACGTAGATTGAATGAAAAAAAAATCTGATGTGACTGGCTCACACCACTCAACTTTCTCTTACATTCGGTAATCGAAAGTTGTGTTCTGTGCTTGTCACACCAGATTTTTTGTGTCGACACATATTTAGTTTCCGCCAATATATTAGAATTAAAGATGTCAAATTTATAAACATGGGAAAATATTTATATTTTATTACCATGCCAACCATTTCTCCTATCTTCTCTATGAAGCACAAGAGTAAAGTGTGCTTCAAACTATTTCGAGGGCAAAACGAGAATATACATTTGAAAGAGCATCTAAAAAATAATTGATTTTTGAATTAAAAAAAAAATCGTTGTAGCGAGTTTTGAGAAAATCGAAAAATAACATTGTGTGGTTTTATGAAACCACGATGCAAATGAAACTTTTTTCGGATCGTATGCGTTTAACTGAAAATGTTCAGAAAATTATTCAATTAAGGGTATTAAAATCGCGTTTTTAATCTTAACTTAATAATTGGAAAATGGGAATGATAATGGGAAATCAAAAGACGCATGTTAAAAACTGAGAACAATATTTATTTAGTATTTCAATTATTTTAAATTATTTTAAAAATTATATTTTATCAATTTAAAAATTCAATAATTAAATCTCACAATTATTTTTTATAATTCATCATATAATATATATTAAATTTCAACTTTCCTATTTTTGTCGTCACGTCTTGCGACGTCATAACTTTTAGCGTCACGGATTGTAACGCGACATGCTGATAAAGAAACGAAAAAATTTGTGTCGATCAAAATAAAGTTTCACCTTAAAAAAACTGAAAAATCACATCAGTAAAGTACTAGTACTCTTTGACCGTTTTTAAAAGGCTCGAAAGTCATAATCAACTAGCTTATCCGCGGGATAGCTTTTTTTAAAACAAAGAATTGATAAACAAACAAGTAAGAACTATTAGAGTCTATTAATTTATTATTTATCGCGTTATGGTTTTCTATTTGGCCAAACCGCTATCAACTCGAAAAGGCTATTTGTTTCCGGCTCTTGAATTGAATTTAGTTTGGATTTTGAAAGAGGATTGAGAGTGGAATAGAGAATAGTGGGTGGCGAAGGGCGCTTACACGTTTCTTGCATTAGTTTGATTACATTCAACCACATTCAATGTGTATATATGGATGCATTATTTAAGGGTGGCGGAGGCTCTGATTTTTATTATTATACCAATGGACCAAGCTATTTCTCTGCTGATTTATCACTTATTATTTTTATAACTGATTAAATTTAATAATATATTACAAATAGCAGTTGAGAGTGTTTGTCTGCTGGAACCATCAAATTATAATATTAATAAAATTTACGCTCAGTATTATAAGGGCGTAATCTTGCAAATTTAAGTTATTCGGCTAGAAAAGCAAACAAAACGTTTTTACTTTTTTACTTTCTCTTACCTCTATATACATTAATATATAGATAGAGAAAGTATTGGATTCATGTCAAAAATTCCATGTGGAGATTTTGATGGATATACACGTTTTGAGGTCCCCTGAATTCAAAAAATGTGGTTTTTGGAACATGGTCAGACTGTGTGTGTGTGTGTGTCTGTGAACAAAATATCTCAAAAACGAAAAGAGCTAGAGGGTTGAAATTGAGGAGGCAAAGGGCTAAGCCGGCTAAGCTGCGACATGGGTCTCAGTCTTAACACGACTCAAGTTCGATCCAGCTTGCCGCAAATAATTCAAACATTGCCGAAGTCTCCTCATAGGGTAGGAAAGTGGGAAAAATCTCCACCCCACAGACACAAAGGGCCCATCGACGTGGCCTAAGTGCCTTAAAATCAGGATTGCTCTGACTGGGTAACCGGAGGAACTGCCCGGGTGGCTGAGAAGGGAGCTGCAACTCCGACTGGGTAGCCCGATCTGAAAGGTTAGGTCGGGGGGCTGAGGAAGAGCAATACCTCATAAAATCCAAATCCAATCCAGAGGGTTGAAATTTTATATTTAAGTTAGGCACCCCTCTGGCACGTGACACGAAGCTTTTGATCAAAAAGCACTAGTACTTTACTGATGTACTTTTTTTCGATTTTCTAAAAATTCTTTGATAATCACTGCGAGAGGCCAAACTCTTATGCTAAAAGGGTGGTTAAAAAAAAACACATTTTTAGATTTTGACCAGAGGACTGATCAAAAGTGGTTAAAACCGTCAAAAATTGGTTTTAACCACAAGATTAATTTTAAATCGTATTGAATACTAATCAATTTGAATAACTAGGGACGCGGTCTAAATGGCCTCCGATTCCAAAAAAAAGGTCTTAAATTAAATTTAAAAAAAAATATACCAGGCTATATATAGAATGTGCGTATGTGTGTGTGTCAATTGAGTGGGAAAAAGTCCCAAGCAGCATTTAAAGTTTAAATGACTACACTGTTACCTTGAAGTTAACTTTAAAGTAATTTTTACCAGAGAGCGCAACGTATTTATATCGGTATGATTACCGGATAATTCCCAAAGTGGGGAATAGGATTGTGGTCTTTTTACCACACAAAAACTTTAGCTGGAACGGTAATAATCACGTTACAGATTCGTAATAGGTACATAATGGTTACGTGAAGGTTTGGTAATTTTTCCCAATTATTCCTTAGTTGAACCTCGGCTTTCCATTCGTTTATATTCGGAAATTATTTTAAAGAAATGGCATCATGCAAGTTTATCAAGAAATATGTCTATTTTAATGGTAAAAGAAGATGGCCGAAAATGTTAAATTTTATTCACAGGCGAAAGAGGACATGGATTGGAGGCGAAAATACAAACGCTCAGAAATTTTTTTTGATAAATATAATGATTATACTTCGAATAAAATTGTGCGCCTAACAAATATGTAGTTTTACGAATATTTTTTTATAAATGTCAAAATAAATAAAACCAACATTTTCAAAAAAAACGGCTAATAATCATGTTTAATTATTTTGGTAGGTACAAATTTACATAAGTTTGTAAGTAATGGTCTTATTTATCACTTAAATTATTGTTTATTTCATTAATTGGCAGGTTATTATTATTTAACCATTATACAATACGACATCTTTATTTAAATATTACTTTAAAGTATTATTTTTCACTTTTAAGTCATTTTGACTATTTTTATAGTAAGAATTCCTTAAAAATAATACTGAAGAGACATTTTTACTCTACAGTGACAAATATTACCTTTTAGTTATTTTTATAAGTTATTTTTTCCGAGTTAGACTTACTTATAGGTTATATTAAAGGGTTTTTTTTTTATGGGAAAATAACTTCAGAAATTACGTCAATTTTATCACTTTTACCGTAACAAAGTGGTGGCTGCTACTTGATTTTATTACTTCAAAAAGTAATTTTTTTTATTTTTTAAAGTAATATTTGCCACGGTAGCGCTACTAACATTTTTACTCTTGATAAAAAAAACTTAAGTAAATTCTTTGAGTAAATTTCTAAATATTTACCTATGAATATTTTTTATTGGGTAGACAACTTTGAAGTTTAATTTGGTAGTAAAAATAACGTTATTTTCTGTGCTATTTGCCCCAAGGAAATTATTACTAAAAAAGTTCCATAAATAAGTTTAATTAACTTCATTTTTCCTCTCCAAAAGTAAAAAAAACTTTTTATGCTAGTAATTCTTACGGAAAATGCTGCTTGGGGTGTGCGGCCACAATTTAGAAGCTATCGACCTCAAATTTTTTTTTAAATTAAAGCTA
The DNA here is from genome assembly GCA_023213315.1 of Euborellia annulipes. Lineage (NCBI taxonomy): Eukaryota > Metazoa > Arthropoda > Insecta > Dermaptera > Anisolabididae > Euborellia > Euborellia annulipes. Next base: position 47,017 of record JAKCPI010028610.1, on the reverse strand, counting down.
TTTAAAATATCTACAACTTATAGAAGCCCTTTTTTTGATTTTCGAAAAAAAAAAATTTTTTTTAGATTAATGGCATTAAATAAAATATATTTTAAAAAAGGAGCTCTATAAGTTGTAGATAATAAATTAGTAATCATTGTGTTAAAAAATAATTGAATTTTGCCTTTAATTAATTAGCTGGAAAGTCTAGAATGAAATTGAACAAGTTACGTGTTATCCAATGGGGGAACACTAACGCCATCTGGTGCCGCCTCGAGTCTATCGTGCTTTAACGGTTTTCCGAGACGCGCACCTTAAATATATATTTAATTCACAATTTTTTATTTCTTTTTAATTCGAAATATTATTTTTATCAGTGAACTTATATTATATTGAAAATATGATTGATTGATTTTATATTTTAACTTAAAGGTTAGTATTAATTATTTCACTTTGAAAATCTATTTTAATTGATGCTTTTTACTTCTTTCTTCTCTTGCTTGATGTAAATAATTGAAATTTTAATTAATATGAATTTTAAAAAAATGTTATTTTATTTCAGATCGTTGCAGCTAGAGTACTCTAGGAATCAGTTAAACAGGTGCTGCCATGCAGAGTCAGAGAGTGGAACTAGATTAGTTTGGAGGCGCCTTTGAAATACGAATGTATTTTTCAATGTTAAAAAATTGAGTGCTTGATTATAATTAAAATATAATATTAGAAGATTTACACATTTGAATAAATAATTTTTATTAATAGAAAATAAGAATTCGTAAATGTGTTTCGAGATTAATTTTTTGATTAAATTCTTTTGAACAAATATCACATTTATATTCTTTTATGCCAGAATGTATACTTAAATGCGTGTTGAGACTAATTTTACTTTTTTGATTAAATTGTTTTGAACAAATATCACATTTATATTCCTTTTGTATTCTATATTAGTCATAAATTCTTTTAGATTTGAGGAAATTAAATTATTAGTAGCTCCTGAGTCCATTACAAAAGTTATTTCATCTGTTTTCTTTTCTAATTCTGCTGTATATGCTATAAAACTTATTTCATCTTCTTTACTTGCTATGCTTGTCGTATTGTTCATTTTTGAGCCTCTTCCTCGATGAATGTATCCTCCTTCTTCCTCTTCCTCGATAATTTCTTTGATATCTGCAGTTAGCACTAAAGTGTCCAATTTTATTGCAATTAAAACACTTTTTATTAAAACTTGAGGTATTTACATTAAAAGAACATTCTTTATTTTAAAAAAGGAAAAGGGAAAGAGAAAAGGGGAAAGGAGAATAACCCCCCCCCAAAATTAAAAAAAAACCCTTTTTTATCAAAAATTTTTAAAAATAATTATTAAAAATTTGTGGTGTATTTATATATTGGGGAAAAAAAACAGAATAGGGTTTAAAAAAACAAAAAAAAAAAAAAAGAGGTGCGGGGCGAGGGGCCCCACCCCACCCCCCCCCCCAGAAACCCCTCTGGATCCGCCCTTTGTTCATGATCGTTGATGTTTTTAAATTTAAGTTCGGCGTCTAGTAGCTTACTTTTAACAAAGTCGAGAGTTAACTTTTCTGAGCTTGTTTCTAAAACAGTTAGTATCACAGTTTCGAATTTTTGAGGTAGGGTCAAAAGTAGATGGCACACTTTATCGTCTTCCTCCACTTTTGTTTCAGTTGACTCCACAACTGATATTAGTTGATCAAAAGTCCCAAAATAATCTTGATGTTCAGTTTTTTCTTTACATTTTAGCTGTAGTAGACGTCGTCGTATATATAGTTTAGATAAAACACTTTTCCTTTGAAAAATTTTATCAAGATTTTTCATCATTTCTCTCGCTGTAGTTGCATTTCTAATATGTTCAAGATGTTTATCTGCTACACACATTGTTATAGTTGATTTCGCTTTTGCATCTTTTTCTTTAAATATTTTTATTTCTTTTTCAGAGAGCTTTTCAAAATCTATTTCATTTAATACTTCTTTAAATCCTTTTTCTTCAAGTAAATTTGAAACTCGAAATTTCCAATTCATATAATTCATTGAGTCCAGTTGAGGACATGTTTGTATTAACATCTGCTTTGGAATCGTTTTTCTTCCCGGTTGATTTTTTTTTAAGTATTTATATCGTTTTTATTTAGTTAGAGCACTCCTGGGCCCATAACCTGTAGAATATTGAATATTCACTATCGAGGAATGTTCAGGGTTGAAGAAAAAAGAGTATTTAGTATAACAATTATTTAATATAAGAAAAGATAGAACGTAATACATGAGGTGAATTATTAATATATAATAGCATATCGAAAAGAATTAAAAAAACAACATTTAAGACTAAGAAAAAAATTAGACAGGAGTTTGCAAACAGTGATGTAAATTACACACACACAACAAAACATTGGAATTTATCAAATATTCAGAAATGTTTTATCATTTTCTTTTAATTTTTATTGATTGCATTTTTTCTAGAATGCAGAGATCCATGTCTGATAAGACTACATCTTTGCATAAATGCTCTTGAACAAATTTCACATTTATATTCTTTTTCACCAGAATGAATTCGTAAATGTCTTTCAAGATTAATTTTTTGATTAAATTCTTTTGAACAAACATCACATTTATAATCTCTTTGGCCATAATGAATAAGTAAATGTTTGTTGAGATTAGATTTGGTATTGAATTCTTTTGAACAAATATCACATTTATATTCTTTTATGCCAAAATGATTACTTAAATGTGTGTTGAGACTAATTTTTTGATTAAATTCTTTTGAACAAATTTCACATTTATATTCTTTTTGGCCATAATGAATTCGTAAATGTGTGTTGAGATTAGATTTGTTATTGAATTCTTTTGAACAAATATAACATTTATATTCTCTTTGGCCAGAATGGATACGTAAATGTTTGATGAAATTAGATTTGTAATTGAATTCTTTTGAACAAATATCACATTTATATTCTTTTTGATCAGAATGAATACGTAAATGTCTGTTGAAATAAGATTTGTAATTGAATTCTTTTGAACAAATATCACATTTATATTCTTTTTGATCAGAATGAATACGTAAATGTCTGATGAGATAAGATTTGTAATTGAATTCTTTTGAACAAATATCACAGTTATATTTTTTCAGGCCAGAATGAATGTTGGCATAAGTAGTTTTGAAAATCTTTTTACAATTTGATTGAGTATTTTTCTTTTTATCATTTTTCTTCAAATCTCTTTTTTCTAAATTTTCTTCTTTTTCTGAAAATGAAATGTCTTAATGAAAAATAAAAAAATAAACATGAATACAAATAATAAATTGCTTTTCTTTTACCTTTTTTGAGGAAATCAAAATTTATTTTATCTATACTTTGTATAACGTTAGATAAACATTTTTTAGAATGCTTACTTAGAAAATATAAATTGATGAAGTTTGTCTTACAATATACACATGGGAAGACTGGACCTAATGCAAAAACAAAGAATAATACAAATGATGTCTGCGAATTAATTTGTGCCAACTTAATTAAAACTCACAACTATGGGAAATTCTATTTTAAAGACGAAGTAGTGAGACGAAGCAAGTGTTCATCCTTTATCTTAGAAGGTGTTTATAAAGTATGTATTGATTAAAAAAGGAGACGAAAGAGAAATTATCAAATTTTATATTTGGAGCAGGGCCGGAACTAGGAGATTTTTAAGGGGGCTTTAATTTAATTTGCTGCCCCCTCCTTAAAATTTTCTATTCAAAATTTATATCATTTTACCTTTTTTTTAGTAAATCTTTCTTAAATTGCCGCCCCTAATATCTGCCGCCCGGGGCACACGCACCCACTGCCCCCCCCCCCCCCCTAGATCCGGCCCTGATTTGGAGGTTTATTTCTTTTAAATTCGTATAATGGACTACACGATAATTGAAACAAAGTATTATTGTAGTTTATTATATAGGAATTTTATTACTAGACAACTTTTGTGCACATTCTCACAGTTTCAGTCCGAAAAGAACCATCATCAGGCCCTAAAAATACATTTTTATTTCAAAACTTCATGTAACATCGGGTCAATTTTACATATGCTTACTTTTTCTTTAAAATACAATGAAAAAACATCACAATTAGGATTTTTATAATTTTTAAGATTACTTACAATATTGTTTTGTTCGGAACAAAAATTCTTTATAAATATTTTCAAATCTATGTCACTTTTTTTTAAATTATGCCATAAATTCCTTGCCTCTTATATATAGGCTATATATATATATCCCCAAAGGGAGCGGAATGTCATGAATTGTATATATTATGGTTGGGAGAATACTTTAATTTTGTTTTAGAATCTAAACTCGGTCTTGTGTACTGATTTGAATATGACAAAAATTTTTTACAATTTAATTGATTTTAAAACATATCGAAAATGAAATATTCTTGGTCTTTAAATTATGCACATTGTGGTATGTAGTTAACTTTTAATATCAATATGTGTCAAAATCAATTAAATTGTAAAAAAAATTTGGTCACGTTGCACTACACAAGACGGGGCTTGGATTCTTAAACAAAATTAAAGTATTTTTTCACCTATAATATATATAATTCATGAGTAATTATTTAAAAAAAAAAAAAACAGTACAATTTTAACACTTCAAACAATTAAGATAAGCCTGCCAGGGGAGTGTTAAAACTAGCCGTCGAGTCTCGAGTTCACTGACAAACGCAGTGGTAACAATGACAAAATGGCGTCAGACCGCACAACTAGGGATGAAATGATCGATAACACTGAGGTCTTGATACTTTTACTCGATACCGTATCGGTCGCAAAGTATCGATACTAACTGGGTATGGATTGAAAAGTATCGATACCTCATTGGTATCGTTTCATCCCTAGTTGTGCGGTCTGGCGCCATTTTGTCATTGTTACCACTGCGTTTGTCAGTGAACTCGTGACTCGACGGCTAGATTTAACACTCCCCGGCAGGCATTATCTTAATTGTTTGAAGTGTTAAAAATGTAATGTTTTTTTTTATATTATATTATATTTATTGATATAATAAAAAAAACAATTAATATATAATAGCATATCGAAAAGAATTAAAAAAACAACATTTAAGACTAAGAAGAAAATTAGATAGGAGTTTGCAAACAGTGATGTAAATTACACACGACAACAAAACATCGGAATTTATCAATTAGCGAAAGAAACTCTTTCTTATTTAAGTAAACATTCAGAAATGTTTTATCATTTTCTTTTAATTTTTATTGATTGCAATTTTTCCAGAATGCAGAGATTTATGTCTGATGAGACTAGATCTCTGCATAAATGCTCTTGAACAAATATCACATTTATATTCTTTTAGGCCAGAATGAATTTGTAAATGTGTGTTGAGATTAGTTTTTTGATTAAATTCTTTAAAACAAATATCACATTTGTAATCTTTTAGGCCAGAATGAATTCGTAAATGTTGGTTGAGATTAATTTTTTGATTAAATTCTTTAAAACAAATATCACATTTGTATTCTTTTATGCCAGAATGAATTCGTAAATGTGTGTTAAGAGTAGATTTTTTATAGAATTCTTTTGAACAAATATCACATTTGTATTCTTTTATGCCAGAATGAGTAACTAAATGTGTGTTAAGAGTAGATTTTAGATTAAATTCTTTTGAACAAATATTACATTTGTATTCTTTTTGTCCAGAATGAATAACTAAATGTCTGTTAAGACTAGATTTTTGATTAAATTCTTTTGAGCAAATATCACATTTGTATTCTTTTTGGCTAGAATGAATTTGTAAATGTGTGTTGAGATTAATTTTTTGATTAAATTCTTTTGAACAAATATTACATTTGTAATCTTTTTGTCCAGAATGAATAAGTAAATGTTTGTTAAGAGTAGCTTTTCGATTAAATTGTTTTGAACAAATTTCACATTTGTATTCTTTTTGACCAGAATGAATCATTAAATGTGTGTTGAGGTGAGATTTTTGATTAAATTTTTTTGAACAAATATCACATTTGTATTCTTTTATGCCAGAATGAATTCGTAAATGTGTGTTAAGAGTAGATTTCTTATAGAATTCTTTTGAACAAATATTACATTTGTATTCTTTTAGGCCTGAATGAATAACTAAATGACGCTGTAATTGGGATTTTCGATTGAATGTTTTTGAACAAATTTTACATAAGAAAGATTTCTCCGAAGGTATTTTTTTGTTGGCGAATGAAGTTTTCAAAATCTTTTTAGAATTTGATTGAGTATTTTTCTTTTTATCATTTTTCTTCAAATCCACATTTCTGCTCTTTTCTAAATTGTCTTCTTTTTCTGAAAATGACATGTCTTAATGTAAAATAAAAAAACATGAATACAAAATTATAAATTGCTTTTCTTTTACCTTTTTTGAGGAAATCAAAATTTATTTTATCTATTCTTTGTATAACGTTAGATAAACATTTTTCAGAATGCTTATTTAGAAAATATAAATTGATGAAGTTTGTCTTACAAAATACACATGGGAAGACTGGACCTAATGAAAAAAACAAATCAAACTCACAAATAATACAAAAAATGTAGATAAGAGGCCTTTCTTTTGGCTGACATCCTCACTTCCTGTCTGTCAATATAATACAAAATATGGGGAATGACTTCCCCGAAACTTTCTCGTATATTCTTTTGGAATTTCGGAATTACGTCTGGGGGTGTGTGTGAACACGATTGCTTAAAAACCAGAGCAGCCAGAACGATGAAATTTGGTATATGCTCCTTACACTAAAATTGTAGATTTCTATCAACTTTTGGAGTAAATACGTCACTTGTAACCTAATAAGTTTTTTTTTCAATTTCTTTGTTATATTATGATAAAATACGCAATTTTAAAAAGTTTTTATTCTTTGACATTTTTCCGAAAACTGAATAGTTTTTGAAATAATCACAGAAGAAAAAGACATTTTTCTTTCCAAAATTTACGAAAAATTTCTTTTTCTTTTAATATAACAAAGAAATTGAAAATTTCAAAATTTCTGAAAAAACTTATTAGGTAAAGTACTACTTCCAAGTGACGTATTTACTCCAAAAGTTGATAGAAATCTACAATTTTAGTGTAAGGAGCATATACCAAATTTCAACGTTCTGGCTGCTCTGGTTTTTAAGCAATCGTGTTCACAAACACACACACACACGGACGGACGGACGGAGAAACATCAAAATCTCGAAGTCGAATTTTTTTACGATTACAATACTTTCTCTATATGAGAAAGTAAAAATGTCTGCGAATTAATTTGTGGCAACTTAAAACTCAGAATTATGGAAAATTCAATTTTATGAGAAGGTACACATATGGGTAATTCTTTTACAAATCGAACAGTTTCTGACCGACATATTTTTTAGAAAAAATGACGTAGTCTTGAAAATATTAGTAAAAAAATTTTTGTTCCGAACAAAACAATATTGTCGGTAATCTTAAAAATTATAGAAATCATAATTGTGATGTTTTTACATTGTATTTTAAAGAAAAAAAATGGATCATCTTTCCTATGCTTCACCCCAGTACCGTTATGACAAGAGTGGGGGCTGGCCAGGGCCGCAGACAGACTTGACGGGCCCCGGGGCTACTTACTAATACGGGCCCCCCCCTCCCCCACAAAAAAAAAATTAGAACTTATGTAAAAGGCTATTGTGGCCTTCATGCCAACAATTTTTTACACAGTTTTTGACACAACCTTTGAAATAGTTATACATACATAGCTTACAATATTTATTTAAATAAAGTTATTTAAAAATTTTTCAAAATTTCCTAAAAAACCCCCCCCCCCCCCCAAGAGTTACAATAATTTATCGAGGCCAGACCCGGACAGAGGTTTTCCGGGGGAATCTGGGGGTATGGAAAATCTTTTGAAAATTAGCCACTGAAATCTGCGTTTTTAGCTATCCTGACTCGTGAAAAGATTGATTCGAGCTTAAAGGGCCCGGGCCCTCTGAGGAAAAAATTTCAAGAAAATGTTTTTTTCTAATTGAAATTTTAAGATTTGAGTTAAAGGGCCCGGGCCCTCTGAGGGAAAAAAATTTCAAGAAATGATTTTTTCTAATTGAAATTTTAAGATTTGAGCTTAAAGGGCCCGGGCCCTCTGAGGGAAAAAATTTCAAGAAATGATTTTTTCTAATTGAAATTTTAACCATGAAAATTATTTTTTATTAGAATTTTCAGGTTGGAGCGCAATGGGCCCGGGCCCCCTCGGAGGGCCCGGGCCCCGGGGATATAGCCCCCCCTGTCTGCGGCCCTGGGGCTGGCGGGCGGGGCTTAACGGACTTTGCTATCCCTGCCTGCCAGACGCATGTTGCTTGATGCCTGACGTCATCCATGAACTAGGGACCTCAAGGGCCTTCACTGAACTAGAAGATTCGTTGTTCATTAGTCGATTTTTAGTCCATATATCTATATATACATATAAATGAAATGGGAAAAACGTATGTATGTATGTATATCTTCTATAGAAATGCAGAATTTTCAATGAAACTATTTGAAATTAAGTTTACATTTATGAAGCCGAAGGCTCGTCTTTAGATTGTACCTAAATTATATATAATCCTTTGAGGCTCAAGATGGAGAAATATAATTTCCCCAGTCGCCTTTTGGGATAAGCATTTTTTTTCAGCTCCTTTACTTGCACTGCCTAATACTTAAAATGATTAAAATTAAAGCAAAAATTGAATAAGTTTATTTATATTTAAATGTACGAATTTGTGATTTAGAAAGAAAACGAATTTCCAGAAATAAATGAGTGAAGAGATAGAGAATAGGTTATAAAAAGAAAATAAATTACCAATATGAATAGGATATTTGATATCTTCCATTGAAGTGTCTTCTTGCTTGATAAATGACATTCTCTAAACAAGAATCTTTTTAATTATTTATAATTAAATAATTTATAGGATTTATACAAGTACAAAAGTAGATTTTATTCCCTAAATTAAAGATAAAAACTTTAAGCATAGATAAATAGATATGCAAGCCCATTAAAGTTGACATGTGGCACAACATTCGAACTAACTCAGATTACACGCAGCAGAGGGCACTAGTGCTTCAATCAGCCAGGCCGCCTTGTTTTAAAAATTTTTTTCTATCTATATATATATATATATATATATTTATTTATTCATTTAAAATCTTTTACTTAATATGTATGTATATGAATGTCACTTGTAAATGAACGTTTTCAATTACATTTCGAATTTTAAGTTTTCTTTTTTCAATTTGTTTGATGTCTTAGAATTTTTTTTTTAATTAAATAACTAATAAAAAAAAAAAGACAAAATAGAAATTTTGTTTGATAAAAACATTATAAAATTATTGATAAAACACTTTTTTTATTTAATTCAAAGACATTAAACTAATTTAAAAACAAACAAATTAAAATAATTCGAAATGTAATTGTAAATGTTCATTTACAAGTGACATATACCATCAAGAGAAAAGATATTGGACAACCCCCTCACTTCTACCTGAATTTAGAGCCTTTTTGAGGTATGTATACAGGGCCGTAACTAGGCAGATGCAACAGGTGCACCGTGTATCTGTTGTATCTGCCTAGTTACGGCCCTATATACATACCTCAAAAGGCTCTAAATTCAGGTAGAAGTGAGGGGGTTGTCCAATATCTTTTCTCTTGATGGTACATATTATACATATGCAAACACGTGTTGTCCAAAATTCTTTAGATCAGCTGGTGAATATGTTTTAAAAAATGTTTTACTAAAAAAAAAAGTAAAAACTGTAATTGTCTAAATCAGTGGTTCCCAACCTTTTTTAATGTGCGGCCCACTTTTACCGTAAAAAAAAAACGCTGAGGCTCAGTGTATATGGGGGCATTCCACGCCAAATCGAACGGTTTGAAAAATTTTAATTTTTGATTTCCTCCATTTTTTGATATTTTGTGGTACCCCTTAAAAAACCCCTCCTGGTAAATTTTGAGATTTTTTTGATCATCGGTTCAAATTTAAAAAAAAAAATCTTTTGCCCTTAAATCCTACAAAAATGGTCCAATTTCCAACTTTTTTTTTTTTTTTGAAATATGTTTTTGTGTAGTTTTCAAGAAAAAATTTTAAAATTTTAGTCATTTTCTGAAAATCATGCATACTTCGATTTTCCTGAAAAATTTTTTAACAAACAATTATTCATTCTACAACTCTTCAGGCGGTTCGGGTCGTGCGATCTCTATGTCTACTATTTTTTTTTTTTTCGATTTTTGAAAATTTGAAAAATTATTTTTTCCTATTAATCATTTTTAAAAAATAGTAGCCATGGAGTATCCACGACCGGAGCCGCCTGAAAAGTTGTGGAATGAATAGTTGTTGGTTGCAAAAATTTTTAAGGAAAATCGAAGTATGTGTGATTTTCAGGAAATGACTAAAATTTTGAAATTCGAAAATGACACAGGAAAATTATTCAAAGAAAATTAATTGTATTTTTTCTTAAAAACTACACAAAAAAAAGAAATTTCAAAAAAAAAAGTGAGAAATTGAACCATTTTTGTACGAGTTATGAGCAGAAAAAACGAAAAAAGAGGGGTTTTTTCAAAATTTGAACCCAAAAAAATCTCAAAATTTACCAGGAGGGGTTTTTTAAGGTGTACTAAAAAATATCAAAAAATGGAGGAAATGAAAAATTAAAATTTTTCAAACCCTTTGATTTGGCGTGGAATGGTTTTATATAAATATATATAATTTTTATCTTTTCTTAGTCGCCCAGTTCCAATCAGCTCGCGGCCCCCACGGGTTGGGAACCGCTGGTTTTGTGTAGGGGTTAGCGTGCTAATTTCCGAGATCTAGGCCATCTTCATAGCCGGCTGGCAATAATCAAAAAGTGTAGAAATTCGCAACAACAGCGACAACATTCAGCATGGGTATGGAAATGTACGTACCCTTTAAAATATATCAAAAGGGAAAAAAATCCAAACCATGGTTTAATGTCCAATGTGTGAAAGCCACTAGCGCCAAAAATCAAGCATATGAGAACTGGAAACTGTCTCATGATCCGTTGGAGTGGGATAGATTTCGTAAGGCCAGAGCCCAATGTCAGAAGACCATCAACGAGGCTAAAAGGACCTTCGAGCAGAGGAAATGCGACCAATTGGCATCCTGCCCAAATGGTAGTCGACGCTTCTGGTCTTTGGCCAAGGCAGTAGGCCGTAACTTTTCCTCATCTTCATTTCCACCTCTTAATTTGCCTGATGGTAAAATTGCCACTACCCCATTTGAAAAAGCCCAAATCTTTGCTTCTCTCTTCGCATCCAATTCTACTATTGACGATAAAGCCAATAGTCGCGATCCTCCGACCCAGCATTCCAATAAAATTTCAATGAATAAAATTCATTTTAGGGATAAACTAATTAAAAAGGTTATTAAGGAGCTAGTAATCGACAAATCCCCAGGCCCTGACGGTATTCCCCCCATCGTCATTAAAAAATGTTCCCCTGAATTGGTCCCAATATTATCCAGGTTGTTCAACCTCTCATTTTCCTCGGGAAATTTTCCCGACTCTTGGAAATTGGCAAATATTCAACCCATTCCCAAAAAAGGTGACTCCTCGCTTCCCAGCAACTATCGCCCAATCGCAATAACCTCCATACTATCCAAAATTATGGAAAAAGCCCTCAACATTCAAATTTTAAATCATCTGGAACATTGCGGAATGATGAATGATAGGCAGTATGGTTTCAGGCATGCTCGTTCGACTGGGGATATTTTGAGCTTTGTCACACACCTCTGGAACAAAGCCATGGAAATGAAAGGGGAAACTATTGCAGTTGCTCTTGACATTTCGAAGGCTTTCGATCAGGTATGGCATAAAAATCTTTATGCTAAACTTCCATCTTTTGGCCTATCCTCTGAGCTGTGCCAGTGGATCAAGAGCTTTCTAACGGAGCGAAAGATCTCGGTTGTAGTCGACGGTGTGTCTTCTATTCCGCATTCAATCAACGCAGGTGTTCCCCAGGGTTCTGTCCTCTCTCCCACCCTATTCCTTATGTACATTAATGATCTCATGGGAGTAACCTCCAACCCAATTCATTGCTTTGCTGATGACAGTACCCTGCACTCAGTCAGGACTGGTGAAACCTCATCCACTGGTCGTCTGGGGGCTGTGTCGTCGATAAATGATGATCTTGGTCTCTTGGAGGAATGGGGAAACCTCAATCAAGTAAAATTCAATTCCCAAAAAACCCAATGTTGTTTAATTTCTAGACAAAAAAATAGGATTTGCCCTCCCCTTATTTACAGCAATAATGGCCTCGAGTTCAAAGATTCATTTTCTGTTCTGGGAGTGACAGTTACATCTGATCTCTCCTGGAGCAACCACATCTCTTCTGTGGTTAAATCTACCGCAAGGAAATTGGGTTTCCTATTCAAAACGAAGCGTTACTTTTCCTCCCAACAACTCCTAATCCTCTATAAAGCCCAAATTCGGCCGTGTCTTGAATATTGTTCCCACCTTTGGCGAGGGGCGTCGAAAGACGCTCTCTCCTCTTTGGAAGCCATACAGAGGCGTGCAATTAGACTGATAGGTGATTCTACCCTTACTGCATCCCTACAGTCACTAGATCATAGAAGAAGAGTATCTTCACTATCTCTCTTCTACAGGTATTACCATGGTCAATGCTCTGCCGAATTAAAATCAATTATCCCACCCAATGCAACATATTCACGGAACACAAGAGAGGCATCTTCTCAGCATCCCTATGCTGTTCAGATCACGACTAACAGAACAAAACAATTTCATTCTTCCTTTGTCCCCATGACCTCCCGTGATTGGAACAAGCTCCCTGCGTCTATCTTCCCCAAAACCTACAATCTTCAGACTTTCAAGTCTAACCTCAACAGGCATCTTCTCAGTTCCCGCAGTTGAGTTTCCCCTTTATGCTTCTCCTTTTGTTTTTATTTTCTTCCTGGCTGCATGTGACTATTGGTCATTATAGGTCTTCGGACCTTATGCACCCATTCGAAAAAAAAAAAAAAAAAAAAAAATGTGGTCCGCTCACAGAAAAACGTAGGGAATTTTGAAGGAGGGGTGTTTGCCCCGAATGGCGAGGATTTGGGGCAATCATTTAAATTTTGACTCTAAACAGAGTTGTGTTATTGAATCAATAAAAAAAATCTCTTGAAAACTTAGAAATTCTAAATTGTCAAATAATTTTGGGCAATTTTTTTGGTAGGAGGGGGGTGGGGGTGGGGGGCGCCAATCAATCAATGTATTTACGCCACTGTTCATTACATAATCATATTCGGTTATTAAAGAAATTATTTATATAATATAGTGACGGTTTATGAGAGTTATTTTGCGTGATATTAAATTAAATTTTGTAAATTAATTCTTTGTAAACCATATTTAGAATTTTCTAATTAAGTTAATTGAAATTTTTAAATTTAAAAAATTTTAATTGGTTGGACATTGAATTTTAAAAAAATGCTCACTTTCATTATTTTATAATAAGTAATTTGTTAGATTAATAAGAAAACCTTTTAAATTTGATTTATTATTCAATTTTTTACTTTTTTTCACAGGGAGTAATACAAACTCGAAGCTGCGTTGCCATCTCTTTGACGCCCTTGAAATCGGAAGCGAGTGCCTCGTCTCTTTATCTTATCCATGACTTTGGCTGGCTGCAATTTTCTCTCTCATCACATGGCCTTATTTATATTTTTTATTCTCAACTATTTTCATTATTTAAGGTCAGTAAATCATTTAAATATTTATTTAATTGGTTCAAGATTATTATTTTCAATTAAATTATTTAATGAAACAAGTCAAATATTATAAACTCATGTTACAACAGGATAACCTTTGTCTGTCTGTCAAATTTTATTCTCATTTTTTAAATATTTCCTCTCTTTTAATCATTTAATATTAATTTTCAATTTAATTTCGATATGTAAATTATATAAATTAAATAGATTACCGGTATTTATTTTATTAAATCATTGACTCTTCGCTTCATATTTGTCACTTAAATTTTTTCATTAACCACAGAAACAAATGATTTAATCACATTTCTTTATTTTTCGATCCATTATTACCCATTTTTATAAATAATTTATGAAATAATTAAAGTGTCATTCAATCTGCATATGTCAGATTGATTGGATCTTTACTTACCTTCTCTATTTTCAAATGAATTTTAATCACTCATTATTTTAAGCCATTTTATATTTTTTCCAATGCAAATCTTTATTAAATGCTCATTTTATTTTTACTTTTAGGTGTGATTTACACTAAATAACTTGTCAGCTGCTTTGCTTCGAGCTTTGATCCATCAATCATATATATATATTATATATTTTTCTGACGTCTCACTTATGAAACGAAATAGAAATGGAATTATATTCGTTTTCAAAAATAGATGATAGAAGAGACTTGAGCTTTCAAAGAAATTAAATATCATTAAATAAGGTAAGCGTTAACAAATTGAAATTTATGTTTTACTAATTTTAAATATATATTCACCTGTATATACATTTTTTTATTTTCAGAATTTCGACCAAGTTACATCTATTTATTATTCCAGATAATCTCCTTGTCATCTCGCATTGCCATTTGGTGAGTTTATTATTTTGTACCAACGTTATTTTTCCTATAATTCTACTATTTGTCTTAAATAAATAACTAGATAGTCCAAGAGTAAAGAGAGGAATGAAAAAATTTAATCACTCATTATTTTAAGGCATTTTATATTTTTTCAAATAAAAATCTTTATTAAATGTTGTTTTTATTTTTAATTTTAGGTGTGATTTGGACCAAAGAACTTGTCGTTTGCTACTTTTCTTCGAGCTTTGAATGATATAACATCTTCCATCAATTATATATATATATTTTACTCTGATGGGAGCTCAGCAAAAGGAAAGGCTCTGCAAATATTCGACCCACCTTAACAACTGAAGCAGGCAGTGGAAATTTTAACAAACCTTGTCTTGAAGATGGATGACGTTTATTTTAGTTCCAGCTGACAAGGTGAAAATAAAATAATCCGGGCAGACATAAGCCTATAATTTTTTTTTTTATCATCTGATTATAATTTGGCCTCCCTTTACACTTATTTTCATATATTGATTATTATATAACTCTATGATATTTGATGATCTTCTTTCGTTTTAATTAATAATTTTTTAAGATAGAAGGAAAATTTCGTTGAACGTTATAAAACCACTTTTTTTCAAATCACTTTTGCTTCCGGAGATCGATGACTATGACGTCTGGTTCTGATGGCAGTTTTTTTTTAATTTCAATGATTTTATTTATTTATTTTTTTTCCGGGCTGGAATAGTAGTTAACTCGTCTGGGAAAAATATATATACAGTAGCAAATTTATAAGGAAAAAGATTAAATAAAAATTCACTTAAAAAAATATCACTTAATTAATATCAAAATAAGATAGATATACAGTAGTTTAAGTTAAGAAAAAAGATAAGAAATGATTCAGCCATTATATTTAATATTTTAATAGAAATGTCAAATAATCAAAATCTTTGTTCCAGGATCTCCTGATAAGGAATTCGGCATCACAAGGGATGGAATAAATCATACGGAAATGCAACTACAAAAAAGAGGTAACTCAACGTTTTTAATTTTCACTTTAATCTAAACAAAATAGAATTTCTTAACGTCTTAAAAAATAAAAAATTTTCTCATTACCTTTAAAATAAATATATTTTTTCAAATTATAATTAGATATTTTTGAAGTACTATCATTAAAGTTTGCAAATAATTTTTTTTAAGGAAAAAACTCGGAAAATAACTTTAGTTTCGAATTCTTATGTTAGAATGCCTTTTAATTATTTCGTTCGTTGACAGGAAAATATAATTACAGCATATAATTTATAATTAAAATTAGGGCACAAACCTTGGATAGCCGATTCATTAATTTAATCAATACTAACAAAAAAAACTGCATTTTTAAATATATTCCTTTTTTTAAATATTTTTTCAGACCAAAAAGGGACAACTCAGCGGCTGGTAATGAAGACGAAGAGTGAAAATCCCTCCGATGATTAGTAGATTATTTGCTGGAAGAATCATACGGAGTGCATTATCAAAAGAAACAGGCCGAAAAAACAAGAATATCTCAACTTTGATATCGTCTTTTTCTGAAAACGTTCAACTTTGTAAGTGTTCAATTTTTAATCTAAAAACTCCCTAATGCAATCTCTAATGATAATAATAATATAAGAAATGTGAATTTAATTCAGGGTGGCTCTATGAACTCAGGAATTTATTTTACTTATTTTAAGAGTATAAATTTTCTTAGATTTTTTTGTAACTTGTTCACCCTTGCCCGGATACACCCTTATGTCGCTTATTTTACCTTTCTTAGCACCTGGGGCTTTTTCAAGAAAATTATTTATAAATAAATCATTTGTAAATTAGAAAATGTTTAATTAAATCATGAACTCACAATTTAAAAATTATATTTAGAGCAATTTTTGAAAACTTTTTTAGATAAAATAATTTACTTTCTTGAGAAGAACCCATTCCAATAAATTTAAAAAAATATATAATATTTATATTATAATGTATTATTAATTACAAGTTGAGCTAATGATGAATAATTGAAATTTATTACTTGTGCTAGGGGCCCGGGCTCTTTAAGCTCAAAGCAAGTTTGATAATATCATATCTCAGGGTAGCTAAAAACGCAGATTTAAGTGTCTAATTTTCAAAAAATTTTCTATTCTCCCAGACCCCCTCTGGAACTCGTCTGCCCGGGTCTGGCCTGAATAAATTATGGTAACCCTATGTTTAGGAAATGGAGGTCACAATTGCTTTTACAAACTAAAAAAACTTTAGGGGGAGGGGTGTATTATTAAGCTGTATTATTTAGTAGCCCCGGGGCCCTTCAAGTCTGTCTGCGACCCTGTATTTATAATATTTCTTCAAGTAATTAGGAAAGGAAATGTGGGTTAAAATAAACTCTTTTTAAATCAATTCAATATAAATTGTCATAAATGATGATAAAATATTAACTTAAGATACAGTATTTAAATTAGAAAATAAATGATATGTAATTAGAATCTAATTAATTAATTAATTTTCTTTTGTTACAGCATCTCTTCATGTGTCTCATGGCAACGAGTCGAAGTCTGCTAAAACAAATCAACATGCAAATGAGGGAGCATCAAAAAGAAGCGAAATCTCAACACGTATACTCTTTGTTATATAAGCATCGACCTTGTCGCTCGAGCATCCCCATCTAAGCCCACTCCGAGGGTCTCTCTCTGCACCAGGTAACAAACATCATTTCCTGGGAAAGGTCTTTCTCTTTTAAAATCTCTGATAGACCCATAAAAATCCTCCCTCATTTTATATTTGATTATCATTTCTATAGAAGTCCCCCCCCCCCCCCTTTGATCCTTTTTGAGAGAGTTTCGAATTTTTTTCATTATTTTTGCCAAATTGTTTTAATAATAAAATTCAAAAATATCTTCTTACAAATTTTAATTCTGTATGGGAATATTCTAACATAGAATAATACTTCAAATAATAATTAAAAAAATTACCTGCTTTCTATATTAGGTCTATAGAAATGAATGGGATGGCAATGATTCAATTCTTTCTATTCGTAAATGTTTAATTACCCCCACTAGCGCTGAGAAAAATCATTCATATTTATTTATTATAATTCGTGACTACCTGTTATAATTTTTTAATATTCAATTTAAATATTTTTCAAAATTAAACCAAAATAATTTTCTTTTTAACTACCAACTTGATTTGTTTCTATGGGTATGGGGGTAAAAGGGGGGAACATCGAGGGGTTTTTCGGGGGGGGGGTAGTAGGGGGGCCGCCCCCCCCCCCATTTTTTTTTTTATTTTTTCAATATTAAAGAGGCGTTTTTTTTTTTTTTGTCAGAAAAAAAATACAAACCAAATTTTTAAGTATTAATTTTTAAAATTTTTAGGAAAAAAAATTTTTTTATATAATAATTCCTTTTTGTCTAAGTCTAATCTAAAAAATATTTTTTTCTCTTTGGGTTGGTTATTAAATGTAGAAATCAGGGTGGTTCTCGCGGAGGTGGGTTAAATTAGCCTATTGAATCAATTCTCAATTATGTAAAATCCCCAATAGAATCATCAATTAATTTGAAGAATTCTATTGTATGATAAAGCAGAGAGAAAAATATAAAATTTTCTTAATTAATCCAACAAACCTCTCAACTCTTCATCCCTTGTCAATTAATTATTGATTATGCCGCGGGGGGTGTAGGGGGCAAATTATTTACATATAGACCGCCTATATATTCATCTATCAAAAATTTCGATAAAAATCTATCGATTTTCTCTTTTAAAATAACAAAATAATATTATTAAACAATCAATTTTACAAATTCATTCAACAGTAGGCAATAGAAATTATACAAAAAATTCAAACCCTTTTTTTATTTATTGATAATGGGGGTGGGTAAATAAATTTAATCTTATAAAAATTATTTCACTTCGAATTTATCCCTAATATATAAATAAACACAAAAAATAACCCTTGAGAGTATTTTATTTATTTGAGGGTGAGTTTTGAAGGGTGGATAAATGAAGTGAGTCTTTTAATAGTTATTTAATTTCGAATTTATTCCCAACGGAATAAAACCCCGTTAGTTTGCAAGTGAAAAGAATTTTTATATAAATAGAGAATTTATTTGATGATTTCATTGGGCGCTCCGAGAGGAATGCTGTCTTGTCTATCGATCGATGCCTGCTTGCTTGCTTGTTGCCTATCTGTCAGGCCCTCTGGTCTGTCTTTCAGTTGAATTCGAGTCGAGCCAAGAGTCAGTCGTGTGGGATCCCCTCTCTCGTGTGTGTTTAGTTTTTTTATATTGTGTGTGCAAATAAAACGTTCATCCCCCAAACTCGTTATTCCCCGACTGGTCATCTTATTATTACGGTAATGATTCTTTTCATATCTCATTTGCATTAAATTTCTATTTTCAATTTTTTTTTCTCTCTTAAAATATACTTATAAAATTATCCAATTTAATACAACGCTATGATGAAGTCGTGTACCCCAGGTGGAGGGTGAGAAAGGGTGTAAATCACCCCTTCTAATAAACAAAACACTATTTGTATTCAAAAACTAAATTTTAATAGAAAATTATTATTTTTTATTTTATTTTTTACTTTTACGCAAATGTATTACTTTCTATCCCTTGTCACCCACCCTCCACCCTTCTAACAGAGAATTTATATTCTGCTATAATATTTAATAAGAAATTATTATTAAATAAATGAAAATAGAAATTCTTAACTTTTATCTCTCGTCAAAGGGATAGTAATAAGTGATAATTTTAGAAGTGGAATTTTTTTTCACTGTCTGAATGGATTCTTTTCTTAAACAGTTTCTTCACTCGCCTCCTTTAATTACAAGTTTCATCAATTCAGTCGATTTTTTTTTTTGTTTTTACGCTATGTTTGATCGAAATGACTAGGATTCGTTCCCGTTAGAATTTTTTCTATTTTTTTTTGTGATTATTCATTTTCCGTGCTATGGGTTTGTTTGTTTATCGTCTCCGTTTGAAAATTAGAATTTTTACTTCAATTCATTCAGATAATATTAATATAAAAATTATATTTTTTTTTACAATAGCAATATTTCGTACTTGATTTCTTTGTATATTCCTTTTTGTCTAATCTAATAAAAAATATTTTTTCTCTTCGATCGGTAATGTAGTGTAGTAATAGGGGTGTTTTTTTTTTTTTTGGAGGTGGTGGCTTAAAATAGTCACAGATTCAAATATTATTATATAAAATTCTTTATCATTTAATTAAAAGAACAGACAATTTCAAAATATCTTAATTTTTCTAATAAACTTTAATTTATGAAGGGGGGGGAAAATTTGAAGTATTTTTGTATACTTTTTTCTATAATTTTTTCATATTTTTTCTAAAAATTTTTTTATATAAAAAATTTAATTTTAAAAAAAAAGTAAAAAAATATTCAAAAAAAAAAAAAACTCAAAAAAAATAAAAAAAAAAAGAATTAAACCTTTCCAATTAAAAAAAGAAAGAGAAGGAATTAAATAAAAAAAAAAAATTTTTTTTTTATTAATCCCCTTTTGAAAAGAATTGGGGGAAAAATTCTATTTAAAATTATATTATTTCCTTTTGAAGCTAAGCTAAATATCCGATTACTTTTATATTTAAACATGGGAAAGGAAGGGATTACGGGAAAATAAAACAATTATTTAATAAAATAATCTTTATTGAATATTTAAAATATGATGATAGAGGATAAAAAAAAATATTTCTTTGTTTCAGAAGAGAGCAAATGCATCTGCGTCAAGGGGGCCAAGGGGCAGTCGATTGAACTCATCCCTCTGCAAAGTGCCTCTTCTCCAGTGCGATTCTGTTTGTGAGAATAAAACGTCACACGCACCTACTCCCTCCACAATTAAAAGGTATTTATTTATATGCATATTTCACTTGCATAAAGGGTTGACATTTTAGTTTTATTTAAATATTTATAAAATTATCGTTTGTCTAAAAACTTGAAACCAGAGGGTGTAAAAGGGTGTACATCTTTAATATCATAAATATTTTTCCTTAAATATAAGTGTAAAAAAATCGTTTATCAATATTATTTTCTATATTTTTGTAAACTCTTTTTTTTCTACACACAAACACGTGAATCATATTTAATAAGAAAAAATAATAATTTTTATTTTTACAGGGAAGTTCGAGACCAGCTTGCCGCAAATAATCCAACCGAAGTCTCCTCTTTGAGTAGGAAAGTGGAAGAAAGTTTCACCCCATAGACGCAAAGGGCCCAAGTGCCTTAAAAATGAGGATGTCTCCGACTTGGCTAACTCGGAACCTGCCGAGAGGTGTGGCTGTGAAGGGAAGAACCTCTTAAAATCCATCGCGTTTCCATCTGGTGAGTTAAATCTATTTTTCCAATAAGTTTAATAATTAGCAGCCCTCATGTTAGAATGATCCAAGAATCAAAAAATTGACAAATTTTGGCTACTAATTTTATTTTTAATTAAAATTAAAGCCAAATTTCTTATTGTATCAAAAAATTTCATTATTCAATTCATAACTCATACAGTATGATTTTCTAATACATTTCATTAATTGAAATTATTTTTCTATTAACAAAAGAATTTTTTTTTTATACAGTAGTTTAAATCAAGAAAAAAGATAAGAAATGATTCAGCCATTTTATTTAATATTTTAATAGAAATGACAAATAATCAAAATCTTTGTTCCAGGATCTCCTGATAAGGAATTCGGCATCACGAGGGATGGATAAATCATACGGAAATGCAGCTACATAAAAGAGGTAAATCAACGTTTTTAATTTTCATTTTAATTAATATTTTTTTTTTTTTTCATTTAATCTAAACAAAATAGAATTTCTTAACGTCTTTGACTCGAGTCAATCCAGTAAACTTAAATAATATCTTAAAAAATAAAAAATTTTCTCATTACTATTAAAATAAATATGAATAATTAAATTTTTTCAATTTTTATAATTAGATATTTTTTAAATACTATCACTTTCTTACTTATTTGGTTCGTTGACAGGAAAATATAATTACAGTATATAATTTATAATTAAAATTAGGACACAAACCTTGGATAGCCGATTCATTAATTTAATCAATACTAATAATTTATTCTAAAAAACTGCATTTTTAAATATATCCTTTTTTTAAATATTTTTTCAGACCAAAAAGGGACGACTCAGCGGCAGGTAATGAAGACGAAGAGTGAAAATCTCCCGATAATCAAGAGATTATTTGCTGGAAGAATCATACGGAGTGCATCATCAAAAGAAACAGGCCGAAAAAACAAGAATATCTCACCTTTGATATCGTCTTTTTCTGAAAACGTTCAACTTTGTAAGTGTTTAATTTTTAATCTAAAAACTCTCCTAATGCAATCTCTAATGATAATAATATATAAGAAATGTGAATTTAATTCAGGGGGTGGCTCTATGAACTCAGGAATTTATTTTACTTATTTTAAGAGTAGAAATTTTCTTAGATTTTTTTGTAACTTGTTCACCCTTCCCCGGATACACCCTTATGTCACTTATTTTTACCTTTCTTAGCACCTGGGGCTTTTTCAAGAAAATTATTTATAAATAAATCATTTGATTTTGAGCAATTTTTGAAAATTTTTTTAGATAAAAAATAATTATACTTTCTTGAGAAGGCCCCATTCCATTAAATTAAAAAAATATATATAATATTTATATTATAATGGATTATTAATTACGAGTAATTTAATTTATTTTTTTATTATAAATGACTTTAGCTATTTAAAAATTAAAATCACTTTTATTAATTTAATTAGACTACATAATATCATTTCAGAGCTTTATTTAACAATAATTATAATAATGCATTTTTTGTTTGCAGATATTTGCATCTTGGATGGAGCAAGAAGTCTTAAAAATGCACTGCTGGCCTGGCCTTCGGTCGCGAGAGAAAACTAGAAATTTTTGTGAGTATAAAATTGCATAAATACTTTAATTTTTTATATAATAAATATAAATTATATCTATATTAATTAAAATATAGTATATAATTTTATATATTTATTATATAAGTAAAAAATAAGAGCAAATTCGAGCTCTCGATAGCAGGTGGGGGGATGGGCGTGGCCTAGCCGTCGCCGCACTCAAGGCTTCGGCTGGCCTCGGCCTCCTCCGCCTGCTCTCGAGCCTCGGTAGTGGGGACCGAAGGCTATATAAGCAATCGTGCACGTCAGGGTGGTTGGTTGGGAGGTGGTGAGGTGGGGGACTCTGCATCCAAGATTCTCATTATGTGGTTTATTAGATTCAAGTATATAAAGACTATTTATATGTATTTTAAGTGATTTTAATACTTTTTTACTAGTATTATATAATAATAAAAATATTTTTTTTCTTTTTATTCCCATTACTACTAAATAAGTATGAAAAACATTTAAAGTATAATATATTTACTTTAAATGTCTTTCTAAATGTCATATATAGTTTTTAATTATTTTTTTCACACTTATTCTGGTTTAATATTAATTACTATTCTTAATTATTTATGTGTTGAGATTTCGCTTCTGCTTGATGTTTATTGATTTGCTTTAGCCGACTTCGCCTCGATTTCAAGTGACACACGAAGGGATGCTGTAACAAAAGAAAATATAATTAATTAATTATATTCTAAATAATTATCTATTTTTTTTTCTTAAGTTAACTGCATCTTAATCAAAGTTTATATTTTATTATCTTCATATGACTATATAAAATAAAGATTTTTTTTTTTTAAATATAGTTTTTAATTGAACCCAAATTTCCTTCCCTAATGAATAAAAAACATTGAAATTAAAATTAGAAAAATTATTCTAACAAATTCTCACTTAATAATGTTTTAATAAAAATTTTTCTCCCTTTATAAGTAAATAAATGACATTTATAATATTATAACTTCATTTCCTACTAATAACAAATTTAAATTTGCAAAGAATGTTTTAATAATTTAATATGAAATAGTATTTTTTTTAAATTATTTTCTTCAACTCACATGTGTTCTGCGTTGGGGCCTCTCCTCTTTTTATTCTATATCAACTCCGTGCCGGACGTTATCCTGAGTTCCAACTACCATCTATACGCGGATGATATCCAGCTCTATACCCACGTCGGCATCAGTGACCTCAATAGTGGTATAAACCGCCTGAATCAGGATGTCGATAGGGTGGCGGCCGCACTGGATGATCTGAAATTAAGGATCAATCCCCTTAAATCTAAAGCCATACTTATAGGTTATTCCAGACTTAGAAACAAGATCCAGGTGGAAACCCTCCCCCCAATTATGATTGGAGGAACAATTATCCCTCTTTCGGACATTGTCAGGAATCTCGGCATTCTTCTCGATAAGAACCTGTCTTGGGGTCCAGAAATTGAGTCGATGAGGGGCAGGGTCTCAAGGACGATCCATGGCCTTAAGCGGGTGGGTGAATTTTTATCTTTGGGATCTAGGGCTCGTCTGGCGCAGGCGCTGGTCTCTCCAATTCTAAATTACGGATTAGTCGTGATGACTGACCTGACTTGTGTGCTCTCTGAAAGGCTTCAGAGGTCTCAAAACTATGCGGCCAGGTTTGTTCTCAGGCTTGGACGGGACTCCCATGTCTCCGGCGCTATCGCGGGCCTGGGGTGGCTGAGGGTTGTTCAGGCGAGGAGCCTCGCCTGCCTTAGGCTGACGTGGAGGGTGTTGAGGTCGGATTGTCCGGGATATATGCGGGGATATTTTGAACATCTCGGATCCGAGCGGAGGGGGGCTTGATCTTGGCATCCCTGAGCACAGGACCATGATGTACGCGGGATCATTTCAGGTGGGGGCGGTCCGTCTGTGGAATGGTCTACCAATTTGGATTAGGACATCGCCATCCTTGGCCGTGTTTATGAGGAGGGCGCGATCTTTCCTTGGGGGTGTGGGTGGGCCGTCCGGGGCTCCTGGCGTCGCGGCGTGAGGCGGGCGGTAACCTTAACGGTAGGCTTAACGGGGGAGATATGGATCTCAACTTGATTTATACTCTTTCAGCTGGCGGGTTGTGGCTTTGCCTGGGTCATGACTTTCTTAATACCAACGTTGTTGCTATGAGATGAGACGGGAGACTAATCTATTGTACCAATAATATAAGGTAATTATATTTAAGTTATATTTAATTAAATTTAAAAGAGGAAAAAATAAATAAATGAATGATATATATATATATGTATATAATTATGTAATAGTATTATTAGGGCTAATGGAGCTTATAAGCTCTTGCCCGCAGACAAATAAATCTATCTATCTATCTATCTATCTATCTATGTGTGTTATTATTTTGAGATGACCCTCGTCGACTTGACCGCTGATGACATACGGAGATCCTGAAACAAAGGAAAATTATTTAATTAGTATATTAATTAATAAACTTGTAATTTTTTTTTTCTCTCTGCTATTCCATTCTAAGCTACATATTTAAATATTTAATAAAGTTTATTTTTTTATATGATTGTTTTATTCAACTACATATTCCTTCCCTTATTAATATAATTATTAATAAATTATTAAGATTTAAGAAAGAAATAAAATTCAAACTTTAGAAAATAAAGAGATATAATCTTAATTATTTCAATGCAAAGCAAGTTATTTGTGAATATTTAAAAAGGATTTGATGGTGAATATACCGTTTTTGATTTTAATAAGAGCATGTGTAAAAAATATTAATATTTAAATTAGGGAAAAATAAAATTTTGATATTAAAGAAATGCAAAAAAGTTTTTTTCCCTGGTCAAATGGGTATCCTAATTTTTTTTTAATAATTTGGTTGAACGCAAAGTATTAGAATTTTGTCCTATTAAAAATAAATAGAATTTAGTCAAATTAGAATTTCTAATTATAAAATTAGGCTCGTGAATTTTTTATATAAAGTTGGACCAGCCAGCTCAAAATAATCCCAATTATAATTATAGATATATTAATATTTATTTAATAAAAGAGAAAGTAAAAAAGAGAAAAAATATCGCAAAGATAAATATTTGTAAATATGCATTGAAATAAAAAAGATCCTATACCAAACGTCGCGGGTTCGGACCCAGGCAGTCCGATGATTTTATTTAAGCCATTTGGATACCAGATGGCTTAAATAGAAATGCCTGACCCCACAATAGATATATTCTCTACAACGGTTATCGTCAAAATCTTATATGGCCTAAGTTGCCGAAAAGACTGTATGAATGTGTGTGTGAATGAGAAAAAAGTGTGAATGTTTTTTTTATAAAAAAAAATAAAATAAAAAAGAAAGTGAAGGAACTTTTTTTTTTAAGTTAACCAAATGGATTAGTAAAAAAGAAACCAAACAAATAAGATATTTTAATTGATTTGGAATATTTTTTATTAAATTAACTCCTTGGTCTTGGTCTGATAAGAAAAAAGCAAATTTTTGAGTAGGATGCATAGAAAAAAAAAAAAAATATATTAATTTTAATATCACCCAAAAACAAATTTCCAGAACGAGAAATTTTACACTTAATTATACGAGAAAAATAGTAATAATGTTTTAATTAGATGGGGAATAACCCTAACCACCCTCTGATTTCATTATTTAAAAAAAAAAAAAGAATAAATCGCTAAGTAAAAAATATAAAAATAAAATTTTAACCCTTTTATGAATTTATGAAAATGAAATATGCAAATAATAATTATAGAGAGATGAGATCGGGGTGTGTAGCAATTTATTCTCACGCAATAGAATAGAAATCAAGTATAGATAGATTATAGATATAATAGAGAGAGGCAGGAGCTCAGAGCTCAACCAACTGATTCCTGTATAAACTTGAATACAACTTGTTTTGGTTACTTCTATCAGAACAAAATAATAAAAAAAAAATTCTCTTTTTTTTAAAAATACTTCTCACCTCAATATATATTTATTTATTAGAGAAAATTGGAAATTTAAGTTATTTTTAAGAGAAGCATCCCTTATTAATAAATGACAAAGGGGGAGGAATATTATATACAAGGGTTAATTAGAAATATTATTCCATGTTAGAACGCTAAAGAGAAGTTATAGGAATTTTTAAATTTTATAGTTAATTTTTTTCATAATCCGGAAAAACAAAATATTCAAAAAAAAAAGGTACAGTCCTATTCAAAATAAACTTTTGGAAGCTGAGTGAAAAGAGAGAGAGAGAGAGAGAGAGAGATTTTAAAAGAGAGAGACCTTTACAAGAAAATGTAATTAATATTTGTGATATGATTGAACAAATTTGATTGTCAGGACTTACTTCGAAGTGCGCTGAGTGGGGTGCCCAAACGACAGGGTCGGTGATGAAGGGAGAAGTCGACCTCTAGCGATTCTCACCCCTGTAAAAAATAAAAATTTATTATTATGTATTTGGGTATAGACAGAGAGAGTTTACAAATAATAATAATATTGATAAACGATTTTTTTACCCTTATTTTTAAGGGAAAAATATTAATGATATTAAAGATGTTCACCCTTTTACACCCTCTGGTTAATGTTAACCCAGGACCGAATCTAGGGGGGGGGGCAGAGGGTGCACGTGCCCCGGGCGGCAGATATTAGGGGGGCGGCAATTAAAGAAAGATAAAAATTTTTGGTTACTCAGGTGGCAAAAATTTAGCGTCCAAAAAAAAAAAGGAAAATATTTTTTCCGGAATGGAAAAAATTAAGGTTCCGCGCAAGAGAAAATGTTCCACGGGTGGCACACGAAAAAATTAATTTGTTCCGAGGACGGCAAATTTTTTTGCCTCTCTAAAAAAAAGGTAAAATATTTTTTCGGACGGGAACATTTGGTTCCGCGAAAAAAAATTTTTGAGATCAAGGAAAATTTTAAGGAGGGGGGCGGCAAATAAAATTTTGCCCCCCCCCCCCCCTATAAAATCTCCTAGTTCCGGCCCTGCGTTAACCCTTTCTTCAAGAGAAATATGCATATAAATAAATACGTTTTAATTGTGGAGGGAGTAGGTGCGTGTGACGTTTTATTCCCACAAACAGAATCGCACTGGAGAAGAGGCACTTTGCAGAGGGATGAGTTCAATCGACTGCCCCTTGGCACCCTTGACGCAGATGCATTTGCTCTCTTCTGAAACAAAGAAATATTTTTTTTTATCCTCTATCATCATATTTTAAATATTCAATAAAGATTATTTTATTAAATAATTGTTTTATTTTCTCTTAATCCCTTCCTTTCCCATGTTTAAATATAAAAGTAATCGGATATTTAGCTTAGCTTCAAATGGGAAATTAATATAATTTAAATTAGAATTTTTCCCTCAATTCGATCAGATAGAGGATTAATAAAAAATAATATTTTTTTTTCTAATTAAGTAGCCTACTTGATTTGTTTCTAATTGGAAAGGTTTAATTCGTTTTTGTCCAATTTTCTTAAGGGTTTGTTTCTTTTTGATAATTTTTTTTACTTTTTTTTTAAACAAATCTTTCTATTTAAAAAAAAAAATTGAGTGATTTTTATGGAAAATTTTATAGAAAAGAATAGATGAGTATTCAAGTAATTTGCCCCCTCCATCCCTCTGGACATATTTAATTATTAATTGATAAAGGGATGAACAATTGAGAAGTTTATTAGAAAAATTAAGATATTTTGAAATTGTCTGTTCTTTTAATTAAATGATAAAAAATTTTATATAATATTTGAATCAGTGACTATTTTAAGCCACCCCCTCCAAAAAAAATAAAAACACCCCTATTACTACACTACATTACATATCGAAGAGAAAAAATATTTTTTATTAGATTAGACAAAAAGGAATATACAAAGAAATTAATATATTATTTCATTCAGACAGTGAAAAAAAAATTCCACTTCTAAAATTATCACTTAAAGTTAAGAATTTCTATTTTCATTTATTTAATAATAATTTCTTATTAAATATTATAGCAGAATATAAATTCTCTGTTAGAAGGGTGGAGGGTGGGTGACAAGGGATAGAAAGTAATACATTTGCGTAAAAGTAAAAAATAAAATAAAAAAATAATAATTTTCTATTAAAATTTAGTTTTTGAATACAAATAGTGTTTTGTTTATTAGAAGGGGTGATTTACACCCTTTCTCACCCTCCACCTGGGGTACACGACTTCATCATAGCGTTGGATAATTTTATAAGTATATTTTAAGAGAGAAAAAAAAAATTGAAATTAGAAATTTAATGCAAATGAGATATGTAAAAGAATCATTACCGTAATAATAAGATGACGAGTCGGGGAATAACGAGTTTGGGGGATGAACGTTTTATTTGCACACACAATATAAAAAAACTAAACACACACGAGAGAGGGGATCCCACACGACTGACTCTTGGCTCGACTCGAATTCAACTGAAAGACAGACCAGAGGGCCTGACAGATAGGCAACAAGCAAGCAAGCAGGCATCGATCGATAGACAAGACAGCATTCCTCTCGGAGCGCCCATGAAATCATCAAATAAATTCTCTATTTATATAAAAATTCTTTTCACTTGCAAACTAACGGGGTTTTATTCCGTTGGGAATAAATTCGAAATTAAATAACTATTAAAAGACTCACTTCATTTATCCACCCTTCAAAACTCACCCTCAAATAAATAAAATACTCTCAAGGGTTATTTTTTGTGTTTATTTATATATTAGGGATATATTCGAAATGAAATAATTTTTTATAAGATTAAATTTATTTACCCACCCCCATTATCAATAAATAAAAATTTTTTGTATAATTTCTATTGCGAATTAATTAGTAAAATTGATTGTTTAATAATATTATTTTTTATTTTAAAAAAGAAAATCGAAGATTATTATCGAAATTTGAGAATAGATGAATATATAGGCGGCCTATATGTAAATAATTTGCCCCCTACACCCCCCGCGGCGTAATCAATAATTAATTGACAAGGGATGAAGAGTCGAGAGGTTTGTTGGATTAATTAAGAAATTTTTATATTTTTCTCTCTGCTTTATCATACAAAAGAATTCGTCAAATTAATTCTATTTGTGATTTTAGATATAAGAGATTTGATTCAATGGCTAATTTAACCCCCTCTGCCAGAACCACCCTTATTTCTACATTAAATAACCAACTAAAGAGAAAAAATCTTTTTTTTTTAAGTTATTCGTTAGAAACAAATCAAGTGGGTAGATATTTTGGTTTAATTTTGAAAAATATTTAAATTGAATATTAAAAAATTATAACAGGTAGTCACGAATAATAATAAATAAATATGAATGATTTTTCTCAGCGCTAGTGGGGGTAATTAAACATTTACGAATAGAAAGAATTGAATCATTGCCATCCCATTCATTTCTATAGACCTAATATAGAAAGGAGGGAATTTTTTACTTTCTTTTACCTCTATATATGTTAATATAAAGAGAGAGAAAGTATTGGATTCATGTCAAAAATTCGATGTCGAGTTTTTGATGGATATACACGTTTTGAGCTCCCCTGATTCCAATCACGACATGGTCTGTCTGTGAACAAAATATCTCAGGAACTAAAAGAGCTACGAGGTTGAAATTTTATATTAAAATTAGACACCTCCCCAAGGGGTGAAAATAAGCTTTTGAACAAAATCGGCCAAAAATTACTAGCACTTTACTGAAGTTTTTTTTTTTCAATTTTCTCAAAATTCGATCCAATGATTTTTGTTTAATATTCATAAATCAATTATTTTTTAGATGCTCTTTATTTAATGAAATATTATTGTTAGAATATTCCCATATAGAATTAGAATTTGTAAGAAGTAGTTTTTGAATTTTATATTTTTAATAAAAAAAATTCGAATCTCTCTCAAAAAGGAATCTGTTGGTAGCGAAATGAAGGGGGGGGGGGGAGACTTCTATAGAAATGATAATCAAATACGGTATCATAAAATGAAGGGGATTTTCTATGGGCCAATAAGAGATTTTAAAAGACAGAGAATGCAATGACCTTTCCGGGGAAATGATGAGACAAATAGAAAAAATCTGGTGTGACTGGCGCACAGCACACAACTTTCTCTTACCTTCGGTAATCGAAAGTTGTGAACTGTGCTTGTCACACCAGATTTTTTGTGTCGTCATGTATTTAGTTTCCAACAGTATGGTACATTCGATTTTCAAGATGTACAATTTATAAGTATGGCAAAATATTTATATTTTGTTACCATAGCAACCATAGGAGAAATTCCTATCTTTCCTATGAAGAACAAGAGTAAAGTGGTCTTCAGAAGATTTCAATGACAAAATGAGAATATACATTTTATTGAGAATCTAAAAAATAATTGATTTTTGAATTTAAAAAAAAATCGTTGGAGCAAATTTTGAGAAAATCGAAAAAAACTGAAAAATTGCATCAGTAAAGTACTAGTACTTTTTGGTCGATTTTGTTCAAAAGCTTCCTGTCACGTCCCATGGGGGTGCCTAACTTAAATATAAAATTTCAACTTCCTAGCTCTTTTCGTTCTTGAGATATTTTGTTCACAGACAGACACACACAGACAGACACACAGACACACACACACACAGACAGACCATGTCGCGAAAACCACTTTTTTGGATTCAGGGGACCTCAAAACGTGAAGATCCATCAAAATCTCGACATCGAATTTTTGACATGAAACCAATACTTTCTCTCTATATATTAACATATATATAGAGGTAAGAGAAAGTAAAAAAAAAATAATCGTTTTTTTTTTCACAATTTTTTCACTGATGTTCTACATATTCCAGATGACAGACCCACCTGACCAAAATATATAAGATAAAGCGGGAGGGGTGTGAGCGATTCCAAAGCCCTTGCAAGAAGATGGAAGTAAGATAATCGTATTAAATTATTTTTTTCATACTCATTCTTCTTGTTTAATTGCTAAATTAAAATATAAAGTATGTAAAGGAGAAATACTGAAAACAAAGTATTATATTTTATTAGTAATTAATATGGAAAATAATTAAATAAGTTTGATTTGTCGACTCCTATGAATGAACTTCAATAACGTTCAATATCTAATAAATTGAAAAATTAAAATAAATTCCTAAGTCCAAAGAGCCACCCTGATTTAAATGATTATTATTATTATTATAAGAGCCCTTAAAAAATGAACTTGTATTATTTTTTAAAACAATGACAGTGGAGAGTTTTAAGATTTGCTCTAACACACTACTGTAAGCAGCAAAGCCTTTAAGGCTACTGGTTTAACAAGCGGCACACAAGTGAAAAATTTTTCTTTAAAGTTTTTCACGTTTTCGTTACTAGTTAGTGACTTGTAAGACTAACTGCATATAAGGGGAAGTGAGTTTTATTGGTGCAGGTCGAGGGTCCGGTGGCCTGGTGCAATGGACATGCCCCGGAAAGGCGGAGATCCTGGGTTCGATTCCCGGGGGCCATGGGATGTTTGGCCTCACCAATAAATAACACTCCCCTCTTTGACATCCAATTTTGAATGTTTGAAGGCCCAATTTTATCATTAATTGACTCTTGGACGATCTTTGCTATAATGACACGAGAGCTACTAATTTAGTTTAGTAAATTACCAATTATTAAAATTAATGAAAAAATAAAGTGAATAATAAACTCACCAAATGGCAAACTGCGGAAACAGAAACTGAGATGACGATGAGGTCGGATCTGGGTTGACGACGAGATGCATCGTCGATGGCGTTCTGAAAATAAAAAGAAAAATAATTAAATTTGTGTTAGCCAAGTAATTTAGATTTCAAACAAAAAAGAGAATAAATATAATAATAAAATTACACGGGACTAATATTCAAATTGTTAAGATCTATCTTGCCCTCGGGCTTGGTGTAGTTGGTAGCGCGGGCGCCTTGTATACCAAAGGTCGCGGGTTCGGAGCCCCAGGTAGTCCGATGATTTTATTTAAGCTATTTGGATACCAAATGGCTTAAATAAGAATGTCTGGATCCCAAATACATATATATTCAAATAACGGTCAAAAGTCTTATATGGCCTGAGTTGTCGAAAAGAGTGTGAGTGTGAATGAGAAAAAAGCTGTGTAAAAAGAAAGATCTATCATTGTAAAAATAAAAATTCAATAAAGGATTGAAGAGGAAAGCAGCCAGGCAGGGAACCTCTATTAAATTAAACTTCTTTTACGGAAAACGTTTCGGCCGATTTAATCATGCCATCTTCAGTTGTATTGGAGTTTCTCTTACCTCTATATGTTAATATATAGAGAGAAAAAGCATTGGATTCATGTCAAAAATTCGATGTCGAGATTTTGATAGATATACACGTTTTGAGGTCCCCTGAATCCAAAAAAGTGGTTTTCGCGACATGGTCTGTCTGTGTGTGACTGTCTGTCTGTCCTAGTATTTAGTTAGAATTAAAATTTCATTGACACGAAAAAGATCTTATGATAATGAAATTTTAATTTCATTAGTATAATAGGCGGATGCGAGAGTTTGTGTTAATTGGACCCTCGACCTATGATAAAGGTAGTCCGCCCGCCGCTAAAGAGTGGAGGTCCTGGTTCGACTTCAGGGGGCGCAATTTTTGCCCAATCAAACACGAACTTATCTCGCAAATTTGTTATCTCATATAATCTCTATGTAATTATCAAATAAGAGAATTAAAATTATTTATATATAGTGCATAGAAATAAAATTTTTTATCATTTTAACTCATTAATGTCAATTAAAATTGTGACCATCCACATGAAAAGGTACCAAATCTTCAGTGGGCTAAATTTTCAAGGGAGCAGATTTACTATAAATTCAAAAAACCCACCAAAGCACCCGCATGCGTTTTCCATCTGATTATTTCATTGTTATTAAAAAAAGTATGATAAATTTTTAATGGAATCTTTTGTAGTCAAACGTAGAAAAAAAAAATAAATCCAATAAAGATTTTCATTTTCTTTTATAAAAAATAATCATTTAAGAAAACGCATAGGGGAGTTTGATCCTTTAGTAATTATTTGATTAGAAATGGCTAAATATGATATAAACTCCCCAGATTAGAATGATGCTCACCTTGACTTTTTCGCTTTTTAGTCAAATTGACGCCTCGTATGTCAGTGGAAAAATCGTTCTTGCCAAGGTCAGAGGCGATTCCTCTCTATTCAACACCCTCGCAGTAGAAACCCGAAGCGAACTGCCTGTGAATGATTCCAAATGGTCGATCCATCTTGATCCTGGTTGGTCTTTTCCCCTGGACTTTGCCCTCTATATTGATCTTTTCGAGGTCAGTTTCTCTGCGTACCAAAGTAGCTCAGAATACGATTGAAAACAATACAGCATTTTTACTCCCCAGCTTCACGGAGATAGAGGTTAACTCGGGTCAAAGGTAAGAAGAATCTTGGAAGGAATTCTAAAATAAAAGAAAAAATATATAATCTCTATATAATTATCAAATAATGAGAATTAAAATTATTTATATATATATATATATATCCTACTGAATAGAAATAAAAAATTGAATCATTTCAACTCGTTAATGTCATTTAAAAAAAGTTAAATAAAATGTTTTACTATTCAACCTTAAATATCCACCCTTATAGTAAAGGAAATTTAAGAAAAATTTCCAAATAAGTTTAATAGAATAAAGAAATTAAACATTTTGTTTTTGAATTTAAAATTTCAAGAGTCAAGATATATAAAATTTGGCTTGAATTTTAGTTTTCTCTTTAGCTCCAGTATACTTGAAGTTTGTAAATACTTTTAAATAAAGAAAGAAATAAAAGAGGAACCCAAATTTTGTCATCCCTTGACTCTAGGACCATCTTGCTATAAAGCCATGATAGATACTAATTATTAATATTATTAGAAAATAGAGTGATGAATATAAATAAACTGACCAAATGGCAAAGTGAGATGACGATGAATTAGCTTGGATCAATGACAAGAAGAATCTTCGAAGGAATTCTGAAATAAAAAATAAAAAGAAAATATAATTATCAGCTAATTTAAATTAATCGTTTTTTTTTATGTCTGTAATCAAATTATTGTATTAAATTATCAAGGCTTACCTTGTTTAATGATATTTAATCGCTCCCTTCATTTTTTTGGAACATTCTGGCTTAAAACAGCTCAAGTTTTTTATCTCACTTTGAAAATTTCATTTTATATTATATATATATACATAATGATAGTGTGCTCTACAAACTCCAAATGAAAGGGATGTCTTTTGGTCTAAATCACATCTGAAATAAAAAATAAATAAATTTAATATTAAAAGATCAGTCCCTGACGCCCGGAGTTAATTTAAAATAAAAAATTAGTGTTTGATTTTGTTATATGTGTTAATCAAAAATTAATGAGGCTTACCTTGTTTCATGTTTCATTTCTATCCATTTGAAGAATAAAATTCTATGATGTATATATATTTGAGTGGCATAATGTTCTCTCAGAGCAGTAGGGAGTCTTTTGGTCCAAATCACATCTAAAATGAAAAAAATAAATCATTTACTAAAGATTTTAAACATAAATAATTATAAAAAGATTTGAAATAATGAGTGATTAAAATACTATCTTAAAAATAAAAATATCCAAAAATGATTTATATAAATACTTCTAAACATGTAATTAAATTATTAATCTTGATAGAAAGAAAGAGTTTGATTATTATTTGTTTTTTCCCTTCAACTGACCTTACCTCAAAAGTTCAAGATTTATAGGAATTTTAATGTTAAAAAGTCCATTAAATAATAATTTTACAAACTAGGGATAAACGAAATAAGAAAAATAATTTAAAAAAAAACAACATAATTATTTAATCAAATTAAAAATTAAAGGAAAAAGAAAAAAATTATTTGTCAAAGTGAAGGAAATAGTGAATGAGTTAATAAAAGGAATAATCTATTTGATTTATATAATTTGCATACTGAATTAATTTTAAAATAAATATTAAATGATTAAAAGAAATGAAATATTAAATAAAAAAATGAAAAAATAAAATTTGACAGACTGGCAAAGACAGGTTATCATATTTAATCACGAGTTTGGAATATTTTTAATTATTTAATTTATTGAAAATAATAGTCCTGAACCAATTAAATAAATATTTAAATGCATTACTGACCTTAATAAACAGAAATAATTAAGATGAAATATAAATAAGTTAATCTGATGACATGTGAAAAATATTTTAGCCTGTTGGTTTTTCAACGGAGTCAAAGTCAAATCAATCGAGCTTCTCGATTTTATTACTTCTATTGAAAAAAATTATTATTATATTATAATTTATATAAAAATAATTAAATATAATTTATTCTAATGAAAAAATTAAATTAAATAAATATATAAAATATATTTGAAAACAATTTGTCAAATGTCAGATTCTCTCTCATAGGTGCCAAATTTGAAATTTTCTTTTAATTCCCTTACAAATATTCAAATAATTTTTTTTTCTATTACTCTTTTTTTAAATGGTAAGGAATTTAAATTTAATTTCTAAAATTTACCATAAGTGAGATTGGATAAAAAATAGGCAAACAATTTTTCAAACAATTTTTTAAGTTTTAAAAAGTGATAGTTAAAAACAAAATTATTTACTAATATTATAATATTATTAATTTTTATCGACCCACGCGATAAATTTTCCAATATAACTATATATAGGCCAGGGGCGTATATAGAAATTTTTTTCGGGGGGGCCCGAACTGAAAATTTTTCTGTGGAAATTTTTTTTTTTAAGAAACTAAATTTTTTTCACACGAAATTTTTGCGGAACATTTTTCCTTTGCGGAACCAAAGTTCTCCAACCTGTGGAAAAATTTGTTGCGCTGATGTCTGTATATCCCTATATATGTATATGAGTTTGGGAAATTTCGGGGGGGACCCGGGCCCCCTCGCCCCCCCTTATATACGCCCCTGATATAGGCCCTATATATATACGTTTCGGCTCTCCTTTTGGAGCCATTTTCAAGAGTATGGGTTCAGGGTGGAATTGTTGTTGAGGTAGTTTGTTTACGGGATCAGAGTCTTGCTGGTCCCGAGGTCAATTTGGTGGATGCCTCAGAGGGGTGGGTTGGTCTCTGAGAGGTTTTTTTTCCCTGGATGTGAAGGGATGGGAGATTTGTTGTTCTGCTATTTATTTCAATTTTTTATAGGTAAATTCTATATCAATTTTCACTCATTACTTTCAAATTACTATCTAATTTGAATATGAATATTGAATTTTTTTTCTATCCTTGGAGTTGAATCTTCTTTTTCTTTTCCAATATAGTAGTAGTTGGCTTGATAAAAAGAAATGGAGAAAATGCGAATATATAGGTGGGGGGAAAGCAAGCTCGAGTAAATTTTGGTCCACATAATCTCAAGATGTGATGCTATGAGTGAATTACAATATTTATTTTAATAACAAATGACCTAATTTTATTTTTCATTGTAATAATTACTTGATAATATAGGCCTATATACCTTAAAATAAACATCTATTTTGAATTTAATATATAATTTTCTATCACACCGTACTTAAACTTATAATTAAATAGAATTATATATATATTTTTTTCAAGGATATGGAATAAACATGGTTAATTTTTGTAATTATCTTTCAAAAGGCCA
The DNA here is from genome assembly GCA_023213315.1 of Euborellia annulipes. Lineage (NCBI taxonomy): Eukaryota > Metazoa > Arthropoda > Insecta > Dermaptera > Anisolabididae > Euborellia > Euborellia annulipes. The sequence continues at coordinate 10,044 of JAKCPI010028610.1, read as the reverse complement.
TTTACTATTATTTTCTTTAAACTTCGAATATTACATGTATTTATCTTACGGTAAATAAAGTCACAGTATTTTCAATACCTTTGTTAAATATATCTCTTAATTAATAGTCTATAAATAAGTGCCAGTTTTTCAATCTGTTTATCTTCTATAACTAAAATAAGGATTTCTAATAAGATAATAAATCCTTTGGTACTTCAAGTCATTTCAAGTCAGTGAGAGTCAATAAAAAAACGCCCCAAGCGTTTATACATATGATTATTTCATTGTTTTTATGAAAATCTCGATTTGAGTTCACTTCTATTAAATATGTTTGAAACACATAATTTTCGATTAATATTTTCTTTAAAAACCAATAAAATAATCACTTCATAAAATACATTAGCGCCAAAATACATTCAGCGCCAAAGTCAATATTGACTTTGGCGCTGAATGCATTATATATGATAGATCGTAATGTATTTTATGAAATGTCTGTCAAAGAACTTAAGAGGTTTTTCTGTTGACTGAACTCTAGCCATGAAGATGGTCGCATAGTCGACCGAAACGTCGCTGTGGGTTCTCAAATAAAGAAATTATCATAGCTGCTCGACCTTTTATTTTCTACTACATATTGATTCAGCTATTCGCCTCGCTAACATAAAATAATCACATGAGAAAATGCCTCAGATGTTTAGTTTAATATTGACTTTCCACTATACCTTGAAAAAAAATTTTCGTTAGTCCAAAATCTACTTCTTTTGTATTTTATTTTTCTAAATTTTATACACTAACAAGTGAGTGATTTACCCAGGCAGTCCGATGATTTTATTTAAGCCATTTGGATTCCAGATGGCTTAAATAGAAATTCCTGAACCTCAAATATATATATTAATTACAACGGTTATCGTCAAAGTCTTATATGGCCTAAGTTGCCGAAAAGACTGCATGAATGTGTGTGTGAATGAGAAAAAAGTGTGAATGTTTAAAAAAAAAAAAAAGTGAGTGATTTTACTTTCTCATTTACTAATCATATTTGAGAATATACTGGTATATAAAGTGAAGAATTGATCTTAAACATTACCTCACTCTAGAAAGTAATTATGCTCGATTTTAAAATATTACTTCCAATCAAACGAAAAGAAGCAAATAAAAATAACATATTTTAATAATTTTATTAACTGGTCAGAGAAAACCTTTCTGGTTGCAAGTGACAAAATGATTAAGAAAAACTACTCGAGATGACTTTCTGACTCTTTATTTATTAAAGGAAGAAATTATTTTTAAAAAAATCATCCAATATTAAAATAAAATTATCTTCAATAAATGAATTTGCACCAAAGATCTGAAATAAAAATTCAAATTGTAAATCCAAAGAAAATAGGCATATTTTTAAATAATTTGAAGAACCAATGTTTTTTTGGCATAAACGAATTCGAACATAAGAACAATTTTTTATTGTCATATCGTCGGTCCAGTTCAAGACCGGTCTAACTCAAAAAAAAAAAATGCCATTTTGAGTTTTTTGCACAAATTATCTTCAAATTGCCTCTACTATTTTTGTGTAAGTCCGTTTCTTAAAAAACTTAGTGGAAGTTCTATGATTGTGATGATTTGTGCAAAATTTCAGCAATCGGAAAACGCAGGCAACGCTTATGAACGGAAAGGAAAACAAAAACTTTAATCGACTCTCCTGAAAAATCGCTATTTTTGAGTTAGACCTTGAACTGGACCCAGTGGCGCAACCAGGATTTGCTCCTGGGGGGGTTCCGGGGGGGGAGGCTGATCTCAAATATTTTTCTGTGAAAATTTTTTTTGCAGAACCGAAGTTTTTTGCCTTGCGGGGAAATTTTTTCCAGTCCGTAAAAATATTTTACCTTTTTTTTTAGAGACGCTAAATTTTTGCCGCCCCGTGGAACCAAATTTTCCCCATGTGCCGCCCGCGGAACCAAATTTTTTTCCATGCGCCGCCCGCGGAACATTTCCTCTTTTGCGGAACCGAAATGATTATATTTTTTCTTTTCAATTTGTAATATATATATTTTGATTTTTTTATCTCCTGGGGGGGGGTTAAAACACTAAACCCCCCCCTGGTTGCGCCTATGACTGGACCGATGATATGTCAAATAAAAATTCTTGGACACATTTAGTCCAATTAATTAGATCAGTAAATGATTGATTCTTCAAAAAATAAATCCAATCATCATTTTTTTTTAAACTTTACTTACTATTGTTATTATTGAGTTGTGCCTTAGCTGGACAATTCTGCAAAAATTATATATTATAATTTAAAGGATAGAAAAATAAATAAATTTAGATATAATTCTCACCAATGCCATGCCCGCCTCGATACACATATGCCACAATGTGGGTTTCGTTCTGCATCCGGAAAAAGGATCTTTCATTGGAACCTCAGTTTCTAATTGATCTGGAAAAAATTCAGACTATTAATTATTGAATTATATTATTCCTTGGCATAGGCGTAGCCACGGGGGGGTTTTGGGGGTTCAAACCCCCCCCATTGGACCCAAGCCATGACTAGATATTTAAGCTCTATAATACAAAATACTTTTTCTCTCTATATATTTCATATATAGAGTAAGAGAAAGTAAAATATAATAATTTTCTCTAGCTTAAAAAAAAAAAAATTAAATAAAACGCAAAAAATTTGAGAAAATTCAGAATTTTCCCATTGAAAAGAATTGATTTTTGTTATGCTTTATAAAAAATTAAAGCCGCTTAAAATTGATTAAATCTCGCAAATGAAAAATAATAAAAATTATTATATAAATAAATTTTTTATTTTTTTTCTTGAAGAGGTCCAAAAAGGTCTGAAATAGGAGTCTGGTCAAGAGAAACACAAAGAGAGACACGCCGGTATTTTAGGCCCATATACATAAAATTTAGAGATTTGCATTATTTATTGCCTGATACGAGTTGATTGAAAAATTGCGGCACTTAATTAAGAAAGGGCGGGCCCGAGCCGCCCAGGGGGGCAGTCATATATTTCATTAGACGCCCTATACTGCCCTATTAGTCGGGGTGGGGGGGGGAGAAAAAATCCTAAACCCCCCCATCAAAAATTTCTGGCTACGCCTATGTTCCTTGGCCATAAGAAAATATATGATAGAGTAAAAATTAAATTAATTTGAACGAACCTCTGGCTTCTTCTAATTCCGATCTCAAAAAGAAATGACGCATCTATTTTCTTGTGTTACTCAAGTTCTAACTCTGATAAATTTACTTGAAACTTTTGCGCTAATTTAAAAAATAGGAGTAAAACTCCACCTGCCCCACAAGGTCCGGGGCCCCCGCACCACGGGGTTTGCGGGGGGTGTACGTTACGCCACTGGTAGGGTGATTCATAATATAAAAGTTTAATTTTTTCTTTGGGCCATAAAAATTATTTTTTATTTAAATCTACATCTTTTTTCCGAATACTTCAGTGTAAAATTCAGATTGATATGTTGAAAGAAAGGGAAGTTAGAATTTATTTTTTAAACGAAATGCAATTTCAACTATGATCCTCGGAAATGCTACCATGCTTATTTTTAATCAAACAAGATTTTTTTCTCCAAAAAGTTTTAGAAATATTGTAATAAAATTTTCCCGTAAGTAAGCTAATAATTTAATTTAAAATTAAGGATTGATTAAAAATTAAAACAACTTACAGATTTTTTCTTCACACGAATCTAGAGTATCGTTGATAACACTACTCCATGCTTCTTCAAGCTCCTTATCATAGAACCCACTTTTATTCAAGCTCTCGCGAAGAGAATTTATATTTATTTCACCCTTTTCATTAATCTGAAATTTTATGATTTAGAAAAATCGTTAAAAAAATTATTTTTTAATAAAAGAAGCTTCAACATCCTTCATCTCGTGTAGGATGTCCCCTCTCAAAAAGGACTAAGCAAATTTCAAAAAAAGTCAAGAATTTATTATTTTCTTAAATAACCATTTGTATGATGTTATATTTTTGGCAACTACGATAGGACCTTCTAAAGATTTCAAAAAAAGGCGAGGGGCCCGAGCCAAATCTGTTCTTCACTTACCCAATTATATTCTTCAAAATAGCATTCCATTTTACACTGATAAACAAAAATATAAAAATTAGAATTTAATTTAAAATAATAAAAAAAAAGTCGCTAATTTACCATTTGACGACTGTCATCTGAAAAAAAGCACAAATTATTTATTAGAAAGAGATCATAGATATTATTTATTATTATAAAAAGATTTTTCGGTATATTATATACGAGTTCAATTTTTGCCTAATAAAAATTTTAATGAATTAAATAAAAGTTGTTTTACAATCGCCGAAAAATCACTTAGGCTATGTAGGCATTTTGAGACATGAGTAACACTTGAGAAGTGACACACAGTACGCTCTTTTCTAAACAAGTGTATACTTTTCTGTATAGCTTCACAGTGTTAAACTTGTCTTAATATGAGCCTAACCCTAGTGCAATTTATAAACTTACATGGGAGTGATAGTTGCCTAAATTGCGGTTCAAATGGTCTTGGCCGTGGTCCATATCTGTCATAGGATGGGGTAGTAAAATAAGGTGTAGTAACACGATGCCTCGAGCCAAATGTAGTTCCAAATGTCAATTTTTTAAAGGTATGGTGATGAAGGTCATAATAGGGATGAAAAGCGGATTTTTTAACGGGATGATTAGTAGTACTGGTAGAAGTATAAGCACGGGTGGTGGTTTCATATTCTGAGCTGGGAATACTGCGATAAGATCTAGTGTGATCTTCTTCGGGATTATAATTTATTTCATTAAATGGAACATCCGTCTCATTATAAGAAGAAGTTGCATCAAAATTTTCATTGTCGTAATATCCTTCATAGTGAGATGAGGCAGAATCATAAGAAGGCGAGGAAGCATAAAAAAATGAATGAGGAGAAGGAGTAGAGTATGAGGGATACCGATAATTATTATAATAATTAGAAGAAGGAGAAGTGTAGTAAGAGTGCTGTGAGGGATAACCATAATCATTATAACCATTAGAAGAAGTGGAAGTGTAGTAAGAGCGGTGTGAGGGATAACGATAATCATTATAATATGAAGAAGTGGGTTTATAATAATTATAGGTATGAGTAGTATAGGTAGGAGTAGAAGTATAATAAAAAGGCTGAGAGGTTAAATGTGGTATTTGTCGGTAAGATCTATACTCGAGATCCTCATTTTTCAGTCGACATCTCTGAAGCTCAAATTGAGAAACGAGTCTTGGTTGACTTGGGCAACATTGGTGCTAAAAAAGAAAAATCGATTGATTCAGTAGCACGACCAGGAATTGTCCCTGGGAAAGGTTATGATATTTTTTAGGATTGTGGTTAACAATATTAAAAACAAATCATTGTTTGTATATACCGATATTTAATTGTTGTCTAGGCTTTTCTTTATTTAAGAACTAAAGAGAATTTATTTCCTTCTTGTATCATTTCTACGTAATTTATCATAACTTATTTAACTTTGAAGAAATAAAGTGGCTGTTGTATTTAAACAATAGATAAAAAGGAACGGGCAGCCAGGTAATCAGTCTCCACTACATTTTTTTTTAGGTACTGTTAAGGAAAAGTTTCGGCTTTAATTAGATAAAGCCATCTTGAGTCCAATTGTTGAGAGTATGATAACTCCACTATTTGACTCAATGCTCTGTCATTTATTTGAGTTCATACTCTCTGAATCTAATTAAAGCTCTGAATCTAATCTGAATCTGATTAAGGAACAGAGGTTTATTTGGTGGAGACTGATTACCTGGCTGCCCGCTCTTTTTTTTTCTATTATTTAACAACTTGTAATTGGTTTGTGAATTTCCTTTTTTTTTATTCGGGCAGGAAAATTTAATAAATTATTATTTTTATATTATATAATAATATTATATACTAAAAGGATTTCCGTTTTTAAATAAAAAAAAAATATGAATTATTTAAACAATTGAAGTCAAGAGGAAATTTCTAATTGAAAAGAGAATGATAATTCTATTATTAACAGGAAAACAACATTGAAATAAAATACATGTAAAATTTTACCTGAGATGGAAACGGTGAACCATCTTGAATAACTGAGACAGATGGCAAAAATGCAGAGCATAACTGAAACAAAAATTATTTATTAATGAAGCAAGCCTCCGATCTAAAATACCAAGATCGAAAGGATGAGAGGACCCGTGGTCAGGGCCGGAACTAGGAGATTTTATAAAATTGGCTTAACATTATCACTTACCTCTAAATTTCGTTAAATATCTTTCCCTACAAGAGTGGTCATATCATTTTACCACTGCTTCGTTTAGGCCCCAAAATATTTTCTTAATGTGCACTGACCCGGGACTACCATTGCTCGTGATCAAAATTAGGGGCTACCCGAATTCAGAACTAGCGGCCCCCGACTAGAAAACCAAGATACAGGTTGAGAGGACCCGTGGTACTGATTATACTATATCTGCCACTGCCTCATACATTTTTTAATGGTCCCCTACTCTGTCAGCGGTATAGAAAAAGTAACAAAATAAGAATGTCGTCAAATGAATACCATTAAATATATACTATGTGATAAATTTTCAAAAAATTTCTGTTTCTGGTTTCAAATTATTGAACTCCTCAATATCGCCGCAGCGGTAACCGACTTGGTAGGCTTGATCCTTCTTCTAGGATGTTGAACCAGGGAGTTTTCATTGATAAAATATAATATTCGAAATCTTGCGCACTTATATTGGACATCATTCAATTAACCTTTAATAAAATTTGATTTGTTACAAAATCGTTCTGTAGCTTGCAAAATATCTTCGTCAAAGCAGAGATGAAATCATGGTGAAGACGAAATAGGCATTAGCCCTCCATCTTACAAATGAACCTTTTGGGTAAATTTCGATAAATCCTAGATCTGCCACTGCCTCATAAATTTTTAATTAGTCTCCTACTCTGTCAGCGGTATAGAAAAAGTAACGAAATAAAACAAAATAAAATAACAAAATAAGAATTTCGTCAAATGAATACTATTAAATATACACTATGTAATAAATTTTCAAAAAATTTCTGTTTCTAGTTTCAAATTATTGATTCCTCGAGTAGCAAGTTCGTAGAAAATAGTCGTTAGATTCCTGAAACATGGCTTTTTACTTATTCGTAAAAGTGATATGATACACTCTCGCAAATCTACACATTTCTAGCTTCCTTGTCATCTATTTGTGGATATTTGATTAAAATAAACTTTTGATTTGAAATAGGGTCTATACGTTTCCTTAATTACAGAGAGTAAATTTCAACTTGTCTTTCTGATCAAGCGATGTTTTCTGCAAGGAAGTAAGGTTTTTTCATGTTTTTATGAGAGAACCAATTATTGTGGAAAATTTTACTGAGAAACAAAACTTGTGTTAGATGGTGTTATTAATTTTTTCCAAAGTAGGGGCTGTGATGATTTGCATTCAGAGGCTGCTCCTGCCTTTATTTATCGGCTCTAAAAATATTAATCTTCTTCTATCTTTGTCTTAATCCCGCTGTGCGGGGTCGGCGGTTCATGGGTTTTTTTTGCGACCGGAATGGAATAGAATTGGCAGGCCCGTTTCACGGTCTGACGCCTGTTAAAAAAGAGGAAGAAAGAGACTGACATGCAAAGAATAGGACTGTAGGACTGCCAGCTGGGACAGCTCGGGTAGCTCGTGGTCGCCATCCACGTACCCACAAGATGTGAGCCCCTGAGCAAGTTAATATCATACTTTCTCGTATTAATTCGTTATGCTAGTCTTCTATGATGTACCGGTATATTTTAGAGAAATATATAAGGAAGTCGGTGAAGAAAATTATTTTTAAAGGGAGTTGAAGTAGAAAAAAAAAAGTGAAGTTAAATAAAAAAAATTCAACATACAGAGATATGTAGGAGCAATGCTATTAGCTGAAGCGACTGCAATAATTTCATCTCCAGGCATTTGGTGAATGAATCGTGTGATACTGTAGATTCAGATTGATGAAAATACTAATAAGTTTTTTTTTTTATTTATTCATATATATATATATATAGGCAATTTTTTCAACAGGAAATGAGTCAAATAATTTCAATTATTGTTCTAATTATTCAATAAATATATTTTCATTCTATAGTGACCTTCATATTTAAGTAGTGTTTTATGATATAACACAACATTGCATTCAAAAATTTTATGTTAAAAAATTGTGAAATAATCCAAGGGAGATCCAAAACAATTTAATGTGTCTTTGTGAGTCTGTAGACTTAGAAAAAAAAAATATCTATATTTTATTAATAAATCGGAATATGTGCCATTTAAATATTAGATCCAGTGGCGTCATTTAGGGGGGCATTTGCCCCCCAAGGGCTCTGATTTTTATAAAATTTTATATTATTCTAAATAAAATACTCTAAAATACATCTACGAGTATACAAACTGTCCAAAATTAAACAATTAATTAAATTAAATATGTTTTGGCCAAATTTGAGTACCCATTTGTAAGTAAATTTTAAGAAAAAAAAAATGTTTGCCCCCCCCCCCCAAAGAAAAAGTTGAAATGACGCCACTGATTAGATCTATATACAAACCAATTTTTGACTGTGTTAGATTCCCCTTCCACTCCCTTATCAGTAAGAGAAAGCAAATCCTCCCTTCAAAGAACGACGCGATGGGTGCCGCGTTTGCTCACTCCGGAGAACAAGCACAACCTTGAGACCACTTCAGCGCATTGTTTGACGCTGTTTAAGCGCAACGAGTTTCTGCGCAGTTTCGTGACAGTCGACGAAACATGGATCCATGGTACACACCAGAGACCAAGTCGAAACAGTGGGCTTTACCCGGCGAACGTGCTCCGAAGAAGGCGAAGACTTCCTAACGGCCGGAAAGGTGATGGCCACCGTTTTCTGGGATTCACAAGGTGTGATCTACATAGTCTACCTGGAGAAGGACAAAACGGTCACAGGGCTGTCACTTATAATTCTATTACGTAGGACAGTTTACCTGTGATATCCCCCGTTTTAAGTCCAATGTAATTTAATTATAAAGCTTGTAATATTGTTTATTGTATTGTATTCTTACTTTGTAAAATAATGTCAAATAAACTTTTTTCGAATCGAATTCAGAAATTTGAGTCGAATGAGGTCATCGCCGCCACGTAGGCTTACTTTGCAGATCTCGAGAAAAGGTATTTTTCAGACGGGTTAAAGAAGTTGGAGCATCGCTGGGTCAAGTGTATCGAACTAAAAAGAGGGACTATAATGAAAAATAAATCGCCACTTTTCCAAAATTTTTGTTTTTCATTTCCCGACAACGTGATCCGGGATGCTGTCACCTACACTGAGCATGCCAAGAGGAAGACCGCAACTGCCATGGACGTAGTCTATGCCCTCAAGAGGCAAAGCAGAACCCTCTACGGATTCGGAGGCTAATTTACACGTCAAATTTGTAAATCTTAACATAATTGAATGATCCTTAAAAAAAAAAAAAACAACGGCCGTTTTCAGGGCCATCAAAATATTTTTATTAACAAAAGTTTTGCTGCTCTTTTCTTATTTGAATAAACAGACATGGGCGTAGCCATAGACATCTTGTTAGGGGGGCCAACCCCTCGTTAGGAGAGAGGAGGGGTTTGCAATTAATATATACAAGGGCGGTCCCAGAGGGGGGTCAAGGGGGTCGTGACCCCCCCCCCCAAAAATCTTTTTTTTAACACACACTTTTTTCCCACTCACTCTCCCATTCACACAATCTTTTCGGCAACTTAGTCCATTTAAGACTTAAACGATACTCATATTTGATTAATATATATTTATTGGGGTCCAGGCCCATTTATTTATACTATAAAAAAAAAAACGTGACCCCTCCCCCCAAAATGTAAGGCTGACCGCCATTGAATATATATACATAGATTATTTATTTAAATAAAAAAAAATTAAATTAATGTAGTGGATTGGGGCGTTAAAAAAAATCCCAATGGGGAAAATATAGATCTATGTTTTTTTTTTTTTTTTTAATTTTTAGGACAAGCCAGGGGGGCAAAGGCCCCTGCTCCTCCCTGCCTACGCCCATGTAAACATGATTTATATGAATTTAATA